>JARYZH020002536.1:0-15193 GCA_030021035.2 Notholithocarpus densiflorus
TAGCAGAAGCATTGGCAACAAAGTTAGACGATTGTATAGAGAGATATCCAGACATGTATGTCAGTGATTTTTTGTTACACTCATGTATGGCTGATTTAGGAGCTGCTCTAACTCAGAACAAAGGGTTTCACCAGGTAATTGCAACTTCTTTAGTTTAAGTTGGCTACTATATATATGTGTGTCCATTTGGTAATTGCAACTTCTTTAGTTTAAGCTTGCTCTAACTCCGAACAAAGGGTTTCACCACCGTGGTATTGCTGTAGGAAGGAACAGGATAGAGCTTTAAACGTAGAGTTTTTTTTTTTTTTCTATTTTTTTTGGGTAGTCTTGTAGAGTTTTTTTAAACAAAATGCTTTAAACTGTATAATGTGGTGGGCCTTTTTGTAATATTGGGCTGCCTCCTGCCATACTAGGCCTAAGTTTTCAGGATAAGGGAGTTGGGACCGGTCCAATTGCAACCCACCTTGGTCCGACTTGTGCACAAACTACGCCTCGTTTGCCAGACTTTGATCACATGCCTATGGCAGGCAGAGCTGCTACGGGGAAGTTATGACAGGCAGATATAATAAAGATTACACAAGAAATACTAGACAAAATGAACAAAAGTGAGCGACAAGAAACACCCCGTACACAAAAAAGTAAAGAAATAAATGGGGAAATAATAGGCTTGCTGGATTAAAGAGGGCAAAATCAGTCTGCCATGCCAAATAATGCTACAGAGCTGAAACCAAGAAGGGAAACCACTTCCTCAATGCGAATAATCTCTCTAGGAAAAAGAAATTAATTGCTTTGAGGGAGTGGGCCTGAATGGTTTGTGCCCAAAAGAATCCTTTGCTTTTGGCAGAGAGCAGGACTGTTAGAGGGAGAGAGAGGACAATCTATTGGTGCATGCCTTCCATTCTATGCTCCCCGTTTTCTATTCTTTCTAGTTTTTCCTTTCTTTCTTTTTTCTTCCTTTTCTTTCTCAGTGTTTACTTATTTGTTGCGATTCTCTCCTAGAGGTTGCTATTACCGTGTTCGTGATTGTGATCCTCCCCCCCACCCTTTTTCCCTGTGCACATTAAGGGTCCTTTATATAATGTCTGTCGTGACTGGATTTTACTATTTTAGCCTTTAACCACCTTTGTCTGGTCTGGGTGTCCTTGCCAACCACCTACTGGTTTGTCAATCGCCCAGCCATCACCACTTACCTCTGCTGGCTGTGCCACCAGACAATGAGGACTATTTTGTTTGTTTGTTTACCGTGGCACTCTTATTTGCCACGGTGTGGGTGCTCTCTCTCTCTCTTCCTATCCCTCATGGCATGCACCTAGTGGTTCCAACTCATCCATACTTCTTTTGGGCGGTATGTCATCCCAACAAGACATTTCCCCCAAAAGAGTCTGAGTAGGAACCCCATAATAGGCTTTCCCCTCTCCCTACCGCTAGACCATGCCCTCTTACCTCTGACCCATGACCTCACCACGTCCTGTATTGGCTGGGTACAGGCTGGTGATGCATGGGCCTTACGCGTGCTTCACTTCTGTGTATGTCCAAAATCTGCTTGCTGCTCATGCATTCGCCGTGGTCTGGAGGCTCGTCTGCACATTCTGCTTTCCATCCTTGACTTCTTATGGCGTGAGCTGTTTTCTGATTTTCCATTCTTTAGAGCCCGCTCCCTTCGGGGGTTGGGCTTTTTCTTGATTGTGCGCTTTTCCTCATTCAACCCATTCTCTTGCTCTTTTTTGCAATCGTTGCATTTCCAACCGTACCGCTCTACTATTCCTACTGTGGTGTTATTTGATCCAGGCCTGCTAGGCCTCTTTAGGCTTGTTGCTTATTCTTCTCTCAATGACTCAGTATAGTCATTTGGGCTTTTTGATTACATTGCTTACAGGCTCCTGTGTCCCATTTTCCTTTTGGGCATCCTTGGCCCATTTACTCTACTTGGGCATCCTCAGCTCTTTCTAATCCTGTGTTCCCATGGGCTTTTACTAACTCCTTTGGGCTTCCCTGACCCAATTACTTTATCCTTCATCCTTGGGGCTCATGGACTTTCCATCAACCCCTTACTTTCTTTACTTTCATTACTTCGGGCCTGCTGTGGCCCGTTCTCACTTTTCTACATCACATATTACCCATAGGTTTGCTACTTCTCTCTTTCCGGGCTCCTTTAGGCCCGTTTGCTTCTTTAAGGCCCATTTGTTTATTTTATGGCCCTATGATCCATTATTTCTGCTGCTTGGGCTTAATGGCTTTTCTATCCATTTACTAACTCTTTTCTGCCCATGTTGCTGGGCTTCTTCTTTCTATTGGGCTTCCCAAAATGATCATCAACAAACTAAAAAGAGTTTTAACTTTTGACAAATTATAATGAATAGTGTTTTGAAATTTTGGATTTTTAAATGTATGGATAGTATATTCAAAGCTTTGTTAAAAAGTTTTATATTTCAACTGTGGGTGGATAAAGTTCGGCCCAAGTTGGAACTGGCCCAAGACCCACAGACCTATAGACCCATAACCCAGCCCACAAGCATGAGGGCCAAGCTAAATTGTCACATAACCACGTTGGGACCCTTGTCAATCTCTGTTACTAGCCAAGGAAGGAAAATAGTGCCAACGAGGGATAGTGCCTTGGGGGAGCCCGCTGTCCGAGCACGGCACTTGATAACATGTTCAAGTTACTAGGGAATCATTGCAATGGCAAAGTCATGAGGCCCACCCCTGACATAAGATTGGACACGTTGGAATAGTAGCTTAGACCCAAAGGTCCACCCAAATACTGCTAATCGTGGGGCCTACATACGGGTAAAATATTCTCTCATCATTACAAACCCACTAATGGGAGAGTATAAAAGAAAACATGCAAGGAAGAAGAGGGGGGTTGGAACATATTCAGGGAAGAGAAACATGAGAGAAAAGAGAAAAATTGTCAACTAATATTTGGGAAGTGATTTAGCTCGAGATATTTAAGGGTTGCCTCGGTCGTCTAAGATCATCCTCGGACAGCTAGAGTAACATTCAAAATCACCTCACAACCATTGTCAACCACCATTTACCAACCAAACTCTCCTTGGGACCTTCCATTGTGGACTATACCCAAAACATTAAACAAATTAATTGGGATTCCAAGCCCAACGATCTCTACATCATCCTGGGTCGTACCACCACATCAACTTTTTCTAATAGATTGCAAAAGAATTTTATATGCTTAAAAGCTATTATCAATTTTCTATTAGGCATCTTTTTTTTTTTTCTTTTCTTTTTTTTTCCCAAAAAACACTTTATGGGGCTGGAAGCTTCCTTTTTTTTTTTTTTTTTTTTTTTTTTTTTTTTTTTTTTGGCTAAAACTTAAAGCTCTTTTATGGTAGTATTGCAAAAGTACTTTTTTTTGGGAAGCAAAATCATGGCAGTTTTGCTTTCAAGAGTTTTGTTTTCTTTTTGGTTGAGAATATGCTTTTATTACAAGGATTGGAACACATATAATAGAACCTAAATCGAGACTAAGTTACATTTAGTATAATTTTTTTTCATATATATTTTGAAATTAGACATTAAAATTGCTTCATTTTTTTCCTATGCACCATGTGAAATTCTTTTTGCTATTTCTTTGATAAGGCATGCACCAAGGCCCAAGCACATTCTGTTAACCAGTTCTATAATTTTCCCTGTTGCTCTCTAAGGCAAATTGTAAAACTCTACTAAAAATGCCTTTATTTGAAAAATGTTGTAAACTATTACATTAACATAGAAAAGTCATATGCAATTACAGAAGATATTGCCTTGTGGACTATTTAATCACAAACTAAGCCCTCTAAATATTTGTTGACTGCATCCTGCAGTCCATCTTTACCATTCTTTGGTCCATATGGAACCATAGGAATACGGTTCTCCATCAAGGAAAACTACCTAACTCTATGGAGGTTGTTCTAACATCACAGTCTCTCATTTGCAGGTACCATGAAGCATTTCAAGATAATCCGGAATAGAGGCCTATTTTCAGACAGCAACCTTATTAGATTCTCACCAATCAGAATTGGCAGATTATGCTTAAAGTGGCAGCATACAAAAACAGAAGATCTAAGAGGAGTGGATATGCTTTTGAGGCAAAAACACTGGAAGGAAACATTCTATTCATAGGAGGAGCTAGCAGTGGAAGGAAACCTCAACACCTTGCAATCCAGGATGCTGTGGGATTAGCAATTTTCAAGGCTGTGGAGTTGGGCTACTACAGGATATTAATTCTAAGCAATAGTAAGGGACTTGTACAGGTTTGCAATCGATCTGGAAACCTGTCGTGGCTGGAATAGACCCTCATCTCAGATTTAAATTAGCTTCAGCAGCAGGGACTGACTTCAAATTACCTTTTTGTGCCCAAGGAAGTAATCTCACATGTAATAGATTTAGCTTATATTACTACTTGCTTCCCTGTGCTGTACACCACTGCAGGCTAAATCCAAACTTTGTATAAGCCTGGTGGTTTCTTTGTGTACTATCTCCTTTTGATTAATGCATGTTTATCTGGTATCAAAAAAAAAAAAACAAAAAAACTACTATTTATGAGTAATCAATATTAGTACAAATGCTATTTTGACACATTAAAAAGTTACTTTATTTATTTTAAAACATCATTTGAAAATACACCTTAAATTACATTTTCTATTTTTTTTTTTTGACAATAATTACATTTTCTATTTTAAGATTACAACAATACATTAAAATAATCTAAAACAAACCTTATCTATATGAAAAAAAAAATTTAACAAAAACAAATATATTTAGCACGTGGGGATATATGAGAGAGAGAGAGAGAGAGATAATTGAATAAAAAATACCTAAATATGTTTAGCACATCTAGCTGTACAGCCTATACCCTCCTATTATTAGAACATAATTGTAGCTCATGCCAAATTTATTTGGCATTTGACACATTTGATGGAGGTTTGTTTTTGGTTTTTGGTGCGTAAAATGCACAAAATTTAGTATTTAATACATTTGATATTAATGCTCTAATTACATTTTTAATAAATTATTACAATTCACATATTATTTTCAAATTCATCAAAACTAATTCTCAATAAATCAAACAAAAAAAAAAAATTAAAATAAATATAATAAAATAAACTTACATATGGATGGGTTGGGTTGGATCATGTGGATTGAAAAAACTATCAATCCGAACCCAACCCAACCCAACCCACCAATTCATAAAAATTAACTTGTGGCGTCAGCAGTTAAGTTGAGTTGGGTAGATTTGGTTGGGTCGGTAGTTGGATGCATAAACCATAAGTAACATCTTCATGTAGAGTTTTTCAACAGACTCAACATGCACATGTTATATGGATTAGTAATTTTTGATTTGATAGGAGGATGTATTGTAGAAATAGATGATCAATGTTGGACCCTCTCAATGTGCTTGGCTAATGCCCCATTCATAATAAGCAAATACGATTCCTTTCTTATGGATTAGATTTACACGGAGGAAATTTGTTGGTACTCTCCACAAGAATTGTAAAGAATTTATATCTTTTATAGTGTTGCATGACTTGTTTTCCAAAGAGTAAAAAAAAAAAAAAAAAAACATTGAAATTTTTTATCAATGAATTGACAATGTAAAAAAGTTACTTAAAAAATTATAAAAGATTTTTTAATCCAAAGAAAAAAAACTATTCGAAAAATCAAAACGTCGTTTGATACAACAACAACAAATTTTTTATTTGTAGCTTGTAAAAACTTTCACTTTCTTTGTTTTTATTTATTTATTTTTTTATTGAGAGTTTTAATCTATGACGTTCATTATTGATAATAACTATTTATCATCAAATTAAGACACCAATCAATTTAATGTATAGGCAGGCGATGATTGAAGTTTAAATCTGTTATTCAACGATTAGAGATTTTACTAGTTGAGCTAACTGAACCCACAGAACTTTCACTTTCAAGTAGTCCTAAATCCTAATAAGAAATTGTTGTACAAAATAGCAGTAGTACAACACGCACGTGTAAGGTCAAGATTAGTCGTGACGTGATAAAGATCAAGGGTCCACTACTAATTTCACAACACCGAGTCCCCTTTTAGTTTGTAAAACTTTTTCTAGACGCCTACGTTTTCTCATTTTCCTCAGATCTCTCTCCCTCTCTTCACCAACTCACAAATTTTCTTCGCATCTGCAAAAAAATACTTCGTCAAGGATTACACTATCTGAATTCTAATATTGTTTATTGTATGTTTATTACTTTGAAGGGTAGAGCAAGAGACTGCTGTGACATTGAATATATGGATGGAGCAAATGTTACGGAAGTCAAGTATCGAGCTTGCATGAAGTATGAAGTAATTGCCTAACTGTAGAAGTCCATTTGATGTTACAATTAGGGGTGGCAAAATTTGACACGACTCGCGAACCCGGCACGACACGACACGAAATTAGCAGGTTATGGGTTGAGGCTTAACAGGTTCGTGTCATATTTGGGTTGACACGGCTAACCCGTTTAATAAACGGGTTGGGTTAGTGTTGAACACATAGAACCAGTTTGACCCTTCTGACCCATTTAATTAAATGACATTTTACCAATATACCCTTCAAACTCTAGGTATAGAAACTTATTAGTTGTTGTGATTTATTTTATTTGACATATTGTGATTAATTATTTGTGATATTGGAATATACTTTAGTTTTAAATGATTATTTGTGATGAAGTTACTCGTTAGTTCTGAATTTTATATTAAAAATAATTTATTTGTTTGTTTTTTGATAATTTTTTTTTTTCATTTTGATAAAATCTGATAAACAGGTCGACACGACTGACCTATTTAATAAATGGGTCGTGTTAGGGTTAAGAAATCTTGACCCGTTTAGTAAACATGTCGGGTTAGTGTTGACCTATATAGTCAAATACTCATAAGTTGACACGACACGAACCCGACACGCGAACACGAATTGCCACCCCTAGTTACAGTCAAGCAATTACTATTTTAAGTAATTGTCTGACTGTAACATCAAATGGACTTCTACATTTTATTTAATAAATAGGGTAAACACAACTACACACATCTTGTTACACACAAGTTTTTAGAAAGGGTGTGTATAATAAACACCACCTTAATAAATAATATAGATGCATTAATAAGTCATGTGAATCATAGTATAACTGAATTTATATGTAATCTTTTTCTTACATAAAAAAAAATATTATATATATATATATAAATGGGAGATTGGTGGAAACTAAATAAAGACATCAATTTCCTTCATTATCTTACTATGACACGTTTCTCTTCATACAAGAACCATGCAATCTCAAAACTAATTAAGAAAATGTCAACGAAATAGAATCTTTTATTATGAGCATCTCTCGGATGTGCTCAATGTCAATACCTATGAACGTAATTATCGAACACCACCTAAACATTAGTACAATAAGCTTTCTATCCATAAAAACTAAAAAGAAAGAAAATGGGGAGCTCAACTTCTCAGTAAGTAACCACCAACCTTAATGAGCTGGATCAAGCACATAGAAATAAATAATAATAAAATTCACCATTATTCAAAGTAAATAAACTTCGTAAGTTAAACAATAATTTTTTTTTCCGATATAAGATAGAAATTATACTTTAGCCTAATTTAAGTGTATATATGTGTGAAGCTCCCTTTATAATCTTCAGATTTAAAGATGCCAATAAATTTTCTTATGAGAGAGTTCTTCAAATTTATTCTTTTTGCAATCCTATAGAAGTCTTCCTTTTAGAATTATCTTATATATGGCTAAATTGATAAGTCTAATAATGGGTAGTGTTTATTAATACTAGATGCTTTCTTCTATATTCAGCAAAAAAAAAAATAGATGCTTTCTTCTATTCTTCTTTTCTTTTTCATTTTTTTTTTTGGGTCACGTGCATTGCACTTTAATGAGACAGTTCAAGGATATGACTCAATTGTTTCTAAAAAAACAAATTTTTTTTGAAGTATCTGACCGAATTAACTCAGTCAAGCCCAATGAGTTCTTTGTAACGTGTTCAATCTGAATGGGTTTTTAATCAAAACTGGCTGTTTGGGTTTCTTTTTTTTTTTTTTTTTTTTTGAGAAACAAACACACACACACAAAGGAGAGAGAAAGGAGTTCTAACATAAAGATTGGCTGTTTGGGTTTCTTAATGTACTCCAAATTACTTTTCTATCTAATTTTTCTAACTATATAATTTGTCATTTTGATCATTTGAGAAAATAAAAATGCAATATTAAAGAAAGAAATCAACAAATATAATATCTTTCATAATTTATTTGTAATTATTTCCATAATTTTATATCTATTTATTTCAACATATTAATTTATATCTAATTTTTCTTTTATAATTGTAGTATTGATGATAGCAACTATAAAAATCACTGTGTTTTAGCACCTTTTCCTTTATAAGACTACACTCAAGCTCTCCCCCAAAAAAAGAACAAATTGGTAGATCTTTTAAATTTGTTGCCTTATCAGAGAATCTCCGACTTTAATTACCTAGAAATTTTAGAAACCGAAAACATCTGACAATAAAATGTTTATTTCAACAATGATCTTAGGGAGAAATTAAAACCTTAATTAGTATAAAATGAAAAAGAACTTGACATTAGTTATAAGATGAATAGATGCATTGGTTTATGAGTTTAGGGAAAGCTTGGCTGGTTTGAATTGAGGTTTTTCTGAGGGTATGAAGTTGTTGTTTTAGGATGCTCAGTTTTGAGGAACTTTTGGTGTGTTTGTGGGTTTCAATTGTTCGGGTGATGTTGACATTAGTTGGGAAAACGGGTTTGCACCGGTTGTTATGGTTACAATTGTCGTGGGGGTTGGTGATTTGGCTAGTTTGGAGAACGGTAGTTTTGACCTAAAGGGTAAATACTAGTATACACATCTTATTGCACATAAATGTACGCACACACTTCAAGTCACGACTAATGGTATATTGTTTTTGGGTTAAATGGGCCTCATTGGGTTTTTAGTTAAAACCCAATAATCACTAGGTCTAATTGAGTTGATGCCCATTTAACCCAACTAATAATTGGGTGGGTTTGGGTTCAATTAGAGTGAGTGGGTTTGGGTGGACAAATGGGTTTGGGCTTATTTTACCACCTCTAATTTTACACATGTACTCTCTCTCTCTCTACATGGAAAAAATTAATTATTGCCTAAAAAAAATGAATGCAATCTACAAATAACAGATCTACCCATTTAATTGAGCCTATATTTTCTGATTAGTCTAAACTATTAACTATGAAATTGTCTACAAACTCATGAAGGTTAAAATCATGTAATATCTTCCCTTCTATCAAGCAATAGTAGTATCATTTATCATGTAAGTTTGCGTTAATTGATTTTACAATAAATCCTATAGAAAAAGGTAAAAATTTTGTGATTTAACATTACATATAGAAAGAATATAAAGAAACATTATTTTGTTATCTCATAACATCACTTTATATATTTATTTATTTATTGTGAGATTGGAGGAAATTAAATAAGAACATCCCTTAAAGAACCATGCATCTTATTAATCAAATGACAAAATTTAGCTACAAAATTGATTGTAACCTTAGGCTACAACCTTTCTCAATATCTTTTTATTGGATGTGAGTTTTGACAAATCCACCATTGGATTTCATATTTCATGCTTGCAAAATTTCTAGAAAATTAAAGATCAATACCTATGTCATCAATAAATTGTTTCAATTGCAAATTTTTGTAATTTAAAATTATGCATAAAATATAAGTTTATAGATCATATTGTAAATAATATCCGATTAACACAAAATTTGACATATGTATTAAAAGTGTAAAGAACATGCAATATAACGATTATATTTTCAAAATATGTAGTAATGTTTATTTTATTGAGTAAGAATGTAACCTTAAACTACAACCAACTTTGTAGCAAAACTTTGTCCTTAACCAAATTAATAACTCACATGCTCTTGCTTAGTGAATTTTTTTTTTTTTTTTTTTACTTTGTTTAGTGAAATTGATTAGTGAAAAAGAAGACACTCGTGTTATAACAGAACTGGCACTGTTTCGTGTTATAACAGGCAACACTATTTCATAGAGTGAATGTTAACAAACAACACTATTTCACAGAGTGAATGTTAGAGCCTGTCTTAGTAATTGATTTGATAAGATTATTGGGGGATAGTTTGTTAAACAATGTAGTGGTAACCTAAAACAAGCACATTCTCTCTCTTGGACATTGTAAGGACAAAAAAAAAACAAATTTACCCAATATGAAATAATCCATAGAACTTTCCATATGCACTATATATCTAGTAACAACATTCTCATCAAGTGTGCTAAATATTTGGCATTTGACACACCAAATACCAAAAACAGACCATCATGAGGTGTGTTAAATGCCAAAAAATTTTGAGACGTGCTACAGTACAATCTCATCTTTGGCATGATACAGATGAAAATGACATTTGATTTTTATTATTTTTTATTCATCTTTCTCTCTCATCTCAAATAAAATATCTCTTCATCTACACTTTCAGCCACACATTAACTGATTCACTGCCACACATTTTGTATTTTTTTATATTGTTAGTTTTTTAATGTTATTTTAATATTTGTATATATTATTTTAATGTATAAAATTGAAAAATAGAAGATGTGATGTACAGTAAATTGTAAAATGATGTGTTAAAATAATAAAGTAGCTTTTTTAGCGTGTTAAAATTGCATATTTATAGAACATCTAATGATAATGCTCTAAATGACCCATTAAATATGTCATAAAATTATAAATACTTATAGATTATTTTATAGATTTCCATATATGAGATTGAAGAAATTTTCCTCCAAACTGTTTGGAAGTAAATTTCATGCAAGTTAAAAATGGTGATAAACTGTTCCATATTACCTACACCGCAGTCCTAGTTTCATATTCCAGGGTAGAAAGAAAAAAATCCAGGGTAAACAAATTCCTTAAAGTATAGTGTCTTTTCAATGCCTTGAGGCCGGTAGAATTCTTTCATTGACTAAAAAACCTACATAAACCATATTTAATTCTCCTTGAACAGCAAAAGCCCTGGTCTAAATTTATCAGTGTCAGAAATCCTTACAGTAGTAATTGAAAGAGACTTGAGGAGAAAAAATTTAAATTGGAATAATTGGAAAAAGGTGTATCGAACACAAACTGTCAGCTCAGCCTTGAACAGTTGTATGAATATCCGAAAGACCTATGTATCTAAGAGACAAACTTTTTGTGAACTGAATCGATATCAGTTTTAACTAATTTATGAATCATCATCTTATAATGGGCCAAACCAATCCAAAATTCACAATCAAACAAGAAAATGCAGCCGTTCTTTTACTCCTGAAATTATTGTACTCCTATCCAACGAGCATAATCGACCCACCTGCCAAGAAGTTGAGAAAGGTGAGTTATTGGGGGAGGAGAAATAATTTTTCAAAATGGAGATTTCAAAGGAGTTATAAATCAAACACTCACAATAATGAACCCAAGAATGTGTTGCCTGTCCGAACAGCAAAACAGACGGCACTCAGCCAAAGTTTGTGCTGGTGTAGCATGGGTTCCAAAATCCGCTGTTCAATAACACCAGCTAGTATTTGGTACCTGTAATACACAATTACATCATTGATAAATATTCCAGGTCTGACAAACTATCAACTCCATTCTGTCATGTAGCGACGTGCTAAAATGTCTCAAGGTATTGATAGTTAATAGATCCACATTAAGAAAGCATTTGTCTCATGAAAACCAGTCATTCCATTGTATCTTACATGGCATTTGAAATTATTGAATTTTATAAAATTTGAGGAAAATTTGATAACATCTATTTACAATCCGGAAACATGCTATCTTTTACCATATGAATTTTGTTAGAAAAAGAAAATAGCATAAATCCTTGATACAAAATCATATTTTGACCATATCCTCTCCTTTGTTTTTTGATGAGTCTAATTTAAATTATGGACTTGGGTCAACAAAGTAATGAAAGAAGAAATAAAAATATTCATTCAATAAATTATCACAGTACAGAAAATTATAATTATTTTTTAATTGGTACGTAACTCAGATACTCCATGGAACTTGAATTTGAAACCTCACCAACCATGCCAAATTAAAAAAAAAAACACAACAACTACCCCGTACTTATTAGGGTTGAAAGTGCCATTTGACCCAAAGACCATAGGCATCACCCCAAAGAAAATGATGCCTGAACATACAGATCATAAACATGATTTTCTACTGATAAAATTCATAATATAATGGAATGATGTTCAGCCATATTTAACCGTCAATTTTCCAAAATTTGAAAATGACATTTAAGGATGCGGAGTAAGAGAATTTAGGTATTTATTTTAATTTCCTCTACAGTAAGTGTGGTTTAGACTTTTTAATCATAGGGTCATTTTTCCCCTCTCAAAATATACTTTATAAGTATTGATACAAGTGTTCGAAAAGTGTAATTATAGGAGGTTCTAATTGGATCTAAATCATGAGTGATAACTTTATTCATGATTGTCTACCCAAGGAAGCCCATATCATTTTCAAAACAATCTATGCATACATTAGATATTATATTGAATTGTAAACATTCTAAAATACATGAGCCTGTAGATGATTTAAAAAATTAGAAACAGAGGTTGCATGAAGTAGCAGCTAAGTTAGAGCCACTCAAGAAACTGATAAATTAAAACTACATACCGGAGATTGCTAGAAACTGCCATATAGACACCATAGGCAGCACTGGTGGATATTATAGGCACGTTTTCCACTTCAGCTGCAGAATCCTTATTAACAGCCTTCCTTGCATTGATCAAGGCATTTGTCACTGCTGTGCCAACCTACATTAAATTAAATGTATCATAATCCAACATTTCTCGATTCTGGTGCATTGGGTTGCATGACTTTGTCTAAGAAAATATACTAAGAAACCTTTGCAACAAATAGTTAGAAAAGGAATGGTTAATATTAGTCAACAGATTGTTCCTCACTATTTTCAACCTTTTGTGCATTTAGAACATGTAAAAGTAGCCTTTCATATACATCCTATTAGCGTGTCTCTGTGGTATTTTTTGTTGGGAATGAAGTGACGCTTTTGGTCATATCTTTTATGGGCAAAACCAATTCATTAAAGCATTCATAGACAACATAATGAATACGGGAAAATGTGATCTGGTGCATAATGTCAATTAGGAAGATAAACCAATGCAAACTGCATTATCCTCAACATATCAATTCCAAGAATATTGATTACAACAGCTCTTGGGCGCCTCCAATTTACTTGAGCTTTTCTCCTTTTATAAATGTATATGCACACATACTTAAGTTCATAAAATGCATACATACATACATTACATATTAATTACACCCAACATAACATATCAATCAGATGAATAAATCAAGTATAAAAAAATCTACTATACACAAGCAAACAACAATTTACGTAAGAGCCCAGGTTCTTTATTAGTTATCTGAAACTCAGATCCAAAATTTCTACAAACAGCAATTTTATTATCCTACAAATTAGTTAACCTGTGTTTATTCTACCTGTGGAGAAAAGAACAGAAATGTATGAAGATTATCTAACATTCCCCTGACAGCTTCATAAAGTTCATCTTCAAAAGGGTGAGGTCAAGAGCAGGAAACTGTTAAATTGCTTTAGAGATTAGGTTCATTCATATCTTAGAATCTACACTCAAACCCACCAAAAACACTTCAAGATCAATAAGACTTGCATGGAAAGTTTTCTTCAAGGAATAGGACCAAAAGTTTCCCTACATTTTCTTGTTTTTAATTAAAATTTTTATTTTTATTTTTAGTTTCCTTCATTTTTCCCTAAATAACCAAAGACAGGAAGACAACATACATTTCCCCATCCATTATTTTCTCTTCTTGAAAGTGCACCAATATGCAGCAGAATGGATCCTTACAGGGGCTTCATTCAACTACTTCTCCCAAAAAGAAACAATATTAATTTCTGGATTTTAATTAAAGCATATGCAGCTCACGAGATAAAGCACTTTAAAGAGCATCTCTCAGCCAACAGAAGACCAAATTTTCATGAGAATTAAAGTCAGCACAAACACTACTTGAAAAAAATAACATGGATTTTGTAACTAGTTAGGCAAGAAGAAACAAGAACTATTTATGATCAACGACAAATAATGGAGACGCAACAATTAAAGAGGATGTCAAGGAAAGACAGAATCATGATCAGCCACAAAATTCTATCTAAATTGAACGTCCCAGGAGATGTATGATAACTAACCAGTGATGAAGCTGTGCCAACTGCAAAAAGCTTTGTTCCATTACGCTACACAAACCAAACCAGAAACTGTAAAGTATGCATATTCATTCTTTTCTTGAAACTTATAAGGAGGATTCATTAGTAGCAAAATATTCTTTTCACTAAAATTCTGCTTACCACCACTGCTCCAAGTCTCTGTAAAAATGAATATGATGTTCCAGCAAGTGCAACCTGCAAACATATTTTGAGGACCATATAAGTAAATGTGAGTATCTCTTAATCCAAATTATCTAGGCAGATTGTTCAGGTAGTTGCACTAGTCTCTAGGCCAAAAAAAAAAAATTGTAACCTGGAATGCATTGTCAGGGCAGTTATGGAAGAACTTGGCAATTGTTCCTGCGCTAGTTGCAAGTGGTGGTCGGAGGGAAACAGTTGGGGCAGGAAGATAAACAAGCATAAAATCTGCAAGAATGGCCATTACCTAAGAAAGGTAATGACAGAAACATAGATGACGGGAAGTAAATGTTTAAAATATAATGCAAAAAAAGGTTTACTGTCTTTAATAAAATGATATCCCATAATGCATAGGATGCAGTATTTCTCTCAACTCCCTTGAAAAATCTATAGCACCAAATATTTTCATCAATTTCACTAAAAACTTGAAGAGTGTGTATTTCTTGAAAAATCAAACGATCTGACACCATAGGGATGCAGCCATTTCAGAAAATTATGGAATGAAGGCCAAAACTTTTTTACGTTAGACAATCTGTGAAGAGGAGGCACCTCATCAGGGCCTTTTTGAGTTATACACCAACGGGTGCAAATATATAGTTGACTAAACATTCAAATGAAACTAAGCACATTTATAATCAAATCTACCAGAAGATAATATGTTACTGCTCCTAAATAAATGCATGATTTTTTTTTGTGATTCAATTAATTCATAATATTTCTTTCTTATTGTTAAC
>JARYZH020002537.1:0-15179 GCA_030021035.2 Notholithocarpus densiflorus
AGGAGCTAGAACATGGAGGTAGAAGAAATAGCGAGGTAGGCGTCATCAGAAGCAGGATCAATGATCAAAGACTTAAAAATGGAAGTCCAGAGGTGTCCCAGCATTGAAGAGTTCCACACCTTCGCAATTCAAAGCGAAAGTAGCTAGATGACCCTAATCCTATCCTTCCTTCAAGATGGACGACTTCCACTAGATGTTGAGGAGGCAAGGAAAGTCATGAAGAGAGCAGCCAGGTTCATTATCTTGAACGAAGCTCTGTACAAAAGAGGTTTCTCCATGCCCTACCTGAAGTGTGTCAAGGAAAGTGAGGCTAAGTACATCCTGGAGGAGATCCACAAAGGGATATGCGGAGACCACGCAGGCCCAAGATCCCTGGTAAGTAAGATCATCAGAACGGGTTACTTCTGGCCCGCTATGCAGAAAGACGCAAAAGAGTTCATTGAACGATCTGACAAGTGTCAGAGGTTCGAAAATGTTCAATGTATCCCAGCGGAGAAGTTGACGGCCATAACCTCCTTGTGGCCATTCGCCCAATGGGGAATTGACATCGTGGGCCCACTACCCCAAGGTAAGAGACAGGTAAAATTCTTACTGGTCGCAATTGATTACTTTACAAAATGGGTCAAAGCAGAAGCACTACCAATTATCACGGAGGCAAAAATCCAGAACTTCGTGTGGAAGAACATAGTCTGCAGATTTGGGATACCACAGACGATCATATCCGACAATGGACGACAGTTCGATAGCTAAGACTTCTGAGACTTTTACTTGGGATTGGGGATCAAGAACCAGTTCTCATCTCCAGGACATCCACAAGCCAACGGGCAGACGGAAGTGACGAACCAAACGCTACTAAAGATCAACAAAGTTCGGCTGGAGGAAGAAAAGGGCGCATGGCCGGAGGAATTGCCTAATGTCTTGTGGGCATACAGAACCACGACAAGAACCCTGATAGGAGAAACTCCCTTCAGGCTCACCTATGGCACCGAGGCAGTAATTCCTGTCGAAGTAGGAGTCACCAACATGAGAAGAGAAGCTTTTAGTGAAGACAACAACAATGATCAATTGAGAGTCAACCTGGATAGCCTGGACGAAGTAAGAGACGGAGCATCCCAGAAGATGATGAAATACCAGCAAAAGATGGCCGAATACTCCAACAAGAGGGTGAAGCTCAGAAGACTCAACATAGGAGACCTCGTTCTGCCCAAAGTCACGCCAACTACTAAGGATCCAACCCAAGGGAAGATTGGACCAACCTAGGAAGGGCTTTACAAGATCATCCATTACTCAACGCAAGGCAGCTATCACCTGGAGACTATAGACGGGAAGAAGCTACCCCGGCCATGGAATATCAAGCATTTGAAGAAATATCATCAAAAGATGTAAAGTACAATTGTATTCACATTTGAAATAAAGTAATAAAAGCACTATTCAGTCAATATTCCAACGCACTGTTTGCAAGCCTAGAATCACTCAAAAAAAAAAAAAGGCTAAGTGATAAGATTCCGCTTAGACGGATGTAAATCACTGACGAAGCCTAAGTGATAAAATTCCTTAACTGGATGTAAATCACTCAAAAAGAGGCCAAGTGATAAGATTCCACTTAGATGGATGTAAATCACTGATGAAGCCTAAGTGATAAAATTCCTTAACTGGATGTAAATCATACAAAAAAGGGCTAAGTGATAAGATTCCGCTAGACGGATGTAAATCACTGACGAAGTCTAAGTGAAAATTCCTTAACTGGATGTAAATCACAGAAAAAAGGGCTAAGTGATAAGATTTCGCTAGACGGATGTAAATCATTGATGAAGCCTAAGTGAAAATTCCTTAACTAGATATAAATCACTCAGAGAAGGGTAAGTGACAAAATTCCCTTAGACGGATATTAGTCACTGACGAAGCCTAAGTGGCAAAATTCCTCGACAGGATGTCACCTAAAAATAACTAAGTGACAAAGTACTCATAGTCGAGGGTAAGCAGACAAGGATTCTGGCAAAGACACAAGTCACATGCAAATCACAACCAGAAAATGAATTAAAGAAGAACCATCAAAGGTATGAAGATAAGCAATAGCATAAACATATCTTGTCCATAATAAGAAATTAAAGCCCAAAAAACACTGGGCAAAAAGCTTTGTTTTGGAGTTGGAATGAAAAGCCCAAAAACACACTAGGCACCCAAAAGCAAAAAATATATATATATATATATGTGTGTGTGTGTGTGTGTGTGTGTGTGTGTGTGTGTGTGTTGACTGGACAGGTTCCATATCAAGCATCAGCCTCGTCACCACCAGTAGGAGTGGTCTTTGGAGCGTTCCCTTCAAGTACAGCAACCGTGGACTGAGAAGCCTCGTCCGTCTCCATTTCCTTGTCCACCTCCTCCAGGTTCAGACTCCCTAGGTCCACGCCAATAGGGTGCTTTACGAGGTACCGTCGAAGGAGCTCGAAGCCCTTGTAGTACCAACTGAAGAAGACAGTGTTGTGCTCATTAGTTTGTTGAAAGGCTTCAACGGCCTTAGCAGCAATGGTCTTGACCCTCTGGTTCGCAGCTTAGAGTTGTTCGTCCTTCTCCACGGTCAGCTACTTCTCAATCCTCAAGTCATCAGCTAGAGTCTTAGCCTTTTCTTTGGTAGTGTTGGCCTCGTCCATGGCAGAAATAAGCTCCTTCCTCAGCTTCGAATTCTCCGCCTCCAGAGCCTTCACCTTGGACCCCACTGACGTAGCCTTCGCCTCCTGGCTCAAGTACTCTGACGTGATGTGAATTGTCTCCCCTAGCACCTGAAGAGAAGATCACAAAGAACATCCAACTTTCAAATCCATGCACAAAATCAAAAAAAGAAAAAAAGAAAAGTAAGTGATACAAGTACATCACCTGGACGAGCATGTGGATATGACGACCCATGATCTCGTTGGAGGGCATGCCAGAGAAAACCTTAAGCTCCTCAATAGTGAAGGCATCCTGCGCAATCATCAAAGCGAGGCCGGCGTCGTCCCAAACACTTGACGAGCGTGAGTCGGCCTTCTCTTTGCCCTTGTCCGCCACGCGCTGCTTCTTCGGACGAGGAGTAATCTCTTCCACTGAAGTGGCAAGAGACGTGGTACTCGTGACTTCAAGGACGGAGGCAATGGTGGGGTGACGGGAGTACCCTTTTCCACGACCCAAACCACCCTCTTCCCGAGGTTGGAGAGGGGCTTGTTCTTCTTGGCCCTCATCTTAGCGTACATCTCTTGATTGAACTTCGTCGTCATCTCTGCAAAAGAAAAGAAACACTTGTTAAAAAAAAAAAGGAAAAGAAAAATCCAAGTCAGTGACGAACCAAATGAACACATACTCTTCTCTTCAATTTCAATAGTGTGCTGAACAAAGGGTTCTAGGATCTACTAGGTCGTAAAAGTCATCAATCGTCTTAGCATATTCAGTAGCAGCTTGGATGCACCTCTTGTACCTACTCTTGAGCTTTGGACGCTTCTTAACTGCGTAGTCACAACATGCAGAGAGGTTAGCAACAAACCAAGAAAGAAAGAAGGAAAAAGGACTTGTGAAATGATGACGCACTTCGACTCGGGGCTCTCTAACGATGAAGCAACCTAGGGACGTCGCCCCAAAATTCATCAGAAGGAGTGTTCCATCCGTCCCTAGACACAAAAAAGAACCTCGTTTTTTAGTATCGGAAGGATGATGGTAGATCTGTAATGATCCTAGCCTTCCTGACCCAGGGCACAAGTTCGTAGTACCCGTACTCCTTTGACTCCTTTAAACGATACAAATATATGAACTCGTCTACCCTAATCATTGTCCCCTTCAGTGACGGCTATCCATATTTCCATATAGCTGATCACAATCCTCCACGAGTTTGGCATAAGTTGCCTAGGAGCAATGTTGAAATGATTCAGAAGATCTATAATGAAGGGGTGGATGGGAAACCTAAGGCCACACTGAAAAGCGGCTTAATAGAAACACACTTCCCCGAGCGAAAAATGACAAGCCCTTTCCTCTCCATGAGGAAGACGAATCCTAACCATCTCAGGGAATTAGAACCTATCCCTAAACTTAGAGAGGGTGAAAGGCCTTAACTTCTCTTTGGCCAGAAGCAGAGGTATCCTCCTTCGCCCCAATAGGGTCGTCGCTAGATGACAACCCCATCTCCAGTTCACTAGACCTCACCTTAGACATGATCCCTCGGCTACCCACTAACTCCTCAAACCAATCTCCAGACTGGTGCAATAGAGGAAATAGATCAATTAATGCCAAACCCAAACCGTGACCCCCAACTGCAAACCCTTCAATTGAAGGACAATGGGTACGGAAAGAACCTAAGGACGCCCTTAATTGCGCAAAAAGAAAAGAGACAGAGGGACAAAGTTGCCTAATTTCAGAATTTTCAAGCATGGAAACTAAAGAAAGAGAAAAACAAATTTCTAAGCAAAGCCAGAAAGGGGAAATGAATGGTGCTACAAGAAAAGAAAAAGGAAGGGGAAAGAAAATCGTACCTCAAAAACTCCAAGGCTCAAAAATTCAAGCTCAGAGAAAATGGGAGAGACACCAAAGGTTGAGAAGCTCAAAAAAAGATGT
The DNA here is from genome assembly GCA_030021035.2 of Notholithocarpus densiflorus. NCBI lineage: Eukaryota > Viridiplantae > Streptophyta > Magnoliopsida > Fagales > Fagaceae > Notholithocarpus > Notholithocarpus densiflorus. The sequence goes on from JARYZH020002537.1 coordinate 4,576, forward strand.
GAAAATGGCAAGAAGTGAGAAAGTGGAGAAGAAAGCAAAGATTTTTTAAACAACCAAGCCTAGGAAACTGAAAACCAGCAGGAAAACCAAAATCCCCTCGAACCAAACAAAGGCATCCACCAGTCAGAATGCGCCACGTGGCCACGACGCGTATGACGCCGCCACTACGCATTAAATGTGACTAGAACGGAATCCCAATGGTCACGTCTGAACAAAAAAACCTTCCATCTTTCTGTGATCATCATTACACGTAAGGACGACCACAGGACTGGGGGAGGGGGGGGGGAGAACTGATAGGCCCAATAAATACCATTGTCCTTATGAGCCCATCAAATACCATCGTCCACCCCTTCCCAGCATGGACGATGGTAGAAGCGCCATAAAGAGGAACATTCGATACCTCGGACGGTTACAAATTAGCCAAGAAGACCGTTGGAGACCCATTAAAGCCTACATTGAATGAGCCCAGAGGCATTACAAAAGAGGCAATTATACCACCATGAATAGGGTACAATGGCTAGAAGGAAAGAGGATGTACATAAGATACATCTCAAAACTAAACAAGGTACACATACATACACACTTACGCTAAAACACTTTATTCATTCTTATAAGCCCTCTCTGCCAAGTCTATCCACAGACTTTACCATCTAAGACTCCGTGGCCGGCACCACACCGGTGACCCCTTAGAGAGGACCCCATTCTTGATCTTGCAGGTACAAAAACAAAGCTCGTGTTGACCTATCTGGATGAACCTACTTGACTGACGATCTCGACATCATCAGGTACACTTGGAACAATAGGCACACGTTAATTCTTGAAGGGTGACGGATTCAGTAAATCTTATGCATTATTATTTCTATGGACAATTATATGTTTACACGTGCATAATATAAGCTTTGTTATGGTCATATGTTTACCATTAGTTATCGTCATTGTATATAACACACGCACATTCACCGTATTATATTAACAATTATAACATATTTATCATTACTCACCATGACCATCCATCATCCATTCATTGAAATATCATGAATTGCTAATTATGTTCAAACAATCATTAGTCAATAATGAGTTTCAACCTATATGGGTTGCTAAGGTTGTGCGGTCATCATTCACAAATTGCGTATATTCTTGTCATCGGATGACAATACACATGATGTCCTTATTATTAAAAGTAATTTTCCTCTTATATGACACCTTTTGGTTCATCGCCAAAGGTTAGAGGTCAAAACACATTAGTCACTCATCAATCTTCTTTGTACATCTCAAATGATAAAGTTCGTTGTGTTCCTATCATTAGACATCATCGTACTTTCGTCCTCACCACATACGGTTATCTATGATAACACAATCATCGTTCATCGTACTAATTGCGTCGTGTAACGCTACATGTAAGCACATCATCACCGAGCGTCATCATCATCATACACCATGCATTAGTGTTCAATGAACAAAGTTAGCTATAATCACACATTCGTCACTGTCCTACGCCGTCATACCTCATGCATGCGTGATCATCGTATGTGGTTAGTTATCAAGACCACATTCATCATACACCAGGGATCAATAATGTTCAATTGTATATACTTAGTTATGATAACCCACTTTCCTACCTTGCAACTTTGACTTTGAAAAGATTAGAAACCCTACAAATAGTACTTGTTTGGACGGTTTATCAGTTGGACAAAGTTTTTCTTGAAATTAGTTTGGATAGAAACCCTTCAAAATCTTCCTATATCATTTCATTGAATGTGAATCTTGAGAAATCCACCATTAGATTGTATTTCTTTTTACTATATCCTTCATGGTTGCAAAATTTCAAGAAGATCAAACATCTATACTTATGTGATCTATCATCTGTTTAAATTTTAAGTTTTTGTACTATTAAATTATGCATAAAAAATACGTGTATATAGTAAATAGTAATTAACATCTAATCTGAATGAATACTGAAATATGCAAAAAACACCCTAGCACAATATTTAGAACCCTTAACACAAAGTTTTACGGATAAGTTGATTTTAACACTAAACTCAACAATATAGTCCAAGTGTAACTTACTTAGCAAATTTCCAAACAACTAACTACACCACATAAACATAGTAACATAGAAAGATAAAGGAAATAAAGAACAAGAAGGCAAACCACACATAACACCACAAAGTGTTATGGAAGAGGAAAACCAAAGCCCCAGGCGTAATAACCTCTCCTCGACCACCCATCGAAAAACTCCACAAGATTGAATAGTTGCAGTACATGGATGACTATAAACTCTCCAAGCCTATATCTCCCTGTGTGCTTGAGCTCTCCAAACTCTAGCTAGCAACCAACTCCACGAGTCTTTTCTTCACCTAGATTTCCGAAGTCACCACCGTTGCCAACGGAAAGCCACCAAAGGATTTGGATATGGATATGGCTTCTCATGTTTCTAATGACATTCCCTCAATCACAAGGTCTGTGTTTGTGGATGAGGAAGGTGTTTATAGAATCTCTATCAATACAATAAAAGAGAAGAAAAAGAAAGATTGGAATTTGGTTTTTCTCAAGGAAAAGCTCTCTCTTTTCATACAAAGGCTTGGCTTCAATATCTTCACACTTCTTGCAAGGGTTTGTTCAACTCTCATCTGAAGCCTCTTACCACGTCTCATAGTTGTGTGTGTGTGTGCTAGCAGATGAGTAGTGAACAGGTATATAGCAAAGTACAGAGATCGTCCTAGTCGCTCCCTAAGGTCGTGAATTGGTTGCAAGGTGTACGTCTGCACTCTCATCCAAAATACTTGCCATGTGGATCTCACGAGCAAGCTGGGTCGTGTAAAGGTTGCCTCCAGGTTGTGAGATCACTGGTTGATGCTACTTCAAAATCTTCAAGGAGAGGCTCAAGTACTCTATCCCAAAATACATGAAAACCAAGGAAACAATACATCAGGATAAAAAAGCATTACTAAAAAAAATTTTGTCACTGAATTAAGCCAACACTAAAACATGACTTCTCAAATACCTAGGGCATTACACCCGTTACAATTACCCCCTCCCCATACACAAACACTTTTTACCATTTTAACTTTTTCTCACTTCTTTTACTCAATGGTTGAGATTGAAAGTTGCTTTTTTTCAACACTCAATCTCAGTCGTTGATAGTTATTGCATTAGGTGCAATACCTAGGGTGTTGCAGCTAATCTCAAATCTCGGGATATTACACCCGAATGTGATAAACATGGGGTGGAGGGGAGGATTGCGAAGTCAAAAGGCAAAAACATTCATGTCTGCCCCATCAACTTTTGCTCCATCCCTCTGATGTCAGTTATGTTGGTTCATCAATTGTCAATACCTACATAAAATCACACACACACACACACACACACACACACACACTCTCTCTCTCTCTCTCTCTCTCTCTCTCTCTCTCTCTCTCGGAAACTCATGACTTAAATGTTGACACCATTCTACCTACTACATTCTTCTTGTTGGAAAATATAGTTTTGCATCTTATACAAAATAAGCAATGGAAAATTTATGGATCTATTTCATACATGTGAGAGAACATGGAACTTTTGAATTTTAGAAACAAAGAATAGAAAAGTGTATCTTGATGCAGTGAAATTTAAAACAAAGAAGAAGATTGAACATGGGAGGACCTTCAACCTTCACCGCAATTCCATATATGCCAAAGATGCATGTTCTCTCCATCAATTCTGTACATTATTTCTTTTCTCAAGAGCTTGTTTTTTTTCTAAAAACTTTTTTTTTTTTTTTTTTTTTACTTGAACATACAAATAACTACCTGAGCAGTTATTCTATTTAATAACTCTTATTAAATAATTAACTGATTATCTAATTGGGTTGACCTTTTAGGACAACTCAATTGAGCTTTAGTGTGTAGCTTGGTGAATGCTCGAAAATGTGTTAAAACACAAGAGCTATTTAGACCCCCAAATTAAAAATTACGGCTCGATAGATTTTACTCTAACTTATACTAAGTGCGGAGAAGAGTAAATGCCAGCGAATGAACAAACAAGCTACTCTAACCCATAATCAATATAACACAGTAGTAATATGAAAGCTAAAAGAGTAGAGAAGAAGAATGCAAACACAAGATAACACGCCGATGTGTTATCAAAGAGGAAACCGAAGTACTCGGCGTAAAACCTCTCCGCTGCCCTCCAAGCGGTAATCAATCCACTTGACAATCAGTTGGGATACATGAGTTAGCAAGAGACCTTCCAAGCCTAATCTACCCGATGCACCTAAGCCCTCCAAGCTCCTACTCCAACAAGGCTTCTCGGAACCGTGTCTTGTCTAGCTTTCCGGATCCCACAATACGCCCGATTGAATCCGCTAAGCCTCACCGGCTTCTTTTGGCAATTCCCCAAAGCTTCCCAAGCTCCAAAACACTCTCTACACTCTGAATAGATATGGGTTGTGTTTGGGTACAAATCTCCTCTCAAGGTATGACAATGAGAGAGGGAAGGAGAAGAGGCTACAATGATTTCTTATTAAGGATGGGTAGCTCTCTCTTTAAAAGATGGGTGTGTGTGTTGTAGAAAACCTATCTAGGGTTTTTCTCTCTGGATGGCCTCATTTACATTTGTGGGTAATGAGGGTATATATAGCATGAGTGAGGGGTAAGAAAGTCACACTTAAAAATCTTCCAGGCAGAGAGTTTCATGGGTATCTCGCGGGAAGGCCTTACCCGCGAGACACTCGCGAAAACGACAGCCTGGCATGACTCTTCAGCTTCCAGCATGTGCTTCTCACATGGCTCTTTTGCGGGTTAGCTTCTCGCGAGACACTCACGAAATCCACTGATTCTTCATTTTAAGCTTGAGTCTTCACCAACTTAATACTAAACCCAATAGAATAAAATCCCACAAAATACAAGGAACAAAATTAAAGCAATTACAACACTTTTTGTCAAGGAATAAAGCCAACATGAAACATAGTTGTAAATCACAACTTTATACTTGAAATGGGACCAAAGGGACAAATGAAACTTTAGCTTCAATGGGCTTCAGGCCTATTCGTCAACTCATGAGAAGCCCTAAAATTACCATTAGTTATATTTAATACCACTATAAAAATATAATTGCTATCTGGGCTTCATTACTAAAATTATATCCCAAGACTTTATTATCTAATCAATTAACCCCTTCTTGAAAATATTCATAGTAACACAAAGTCATAATATATAAATGTCCCTTTGAAAATTACTATCTATTGATCCTTGAGTTCCCAATTTAATCCTATAAGTTATTCGTGAATGAAATCAAATTTCATAAAATATAAACTTTAGTAACTCTTTATTACTAAAGTAGTTAGACTTAACACTTTGAATAACTAAACCCATTAAACTAATTATAATGGATTACTTTATACCTAGAAAGAGACAATGAAGTCCATATTGTGAATATGTGTCCATTCATCACTACATGTGATTTCCCAACATACTGAGATTTTGTTCATTAATATAGATCTTACTCCTGATATATAAAAGAAACTAACATTTTATATTCAAGTTCACAATTCCCTTAATATTGAGAGTTTATATTTTTAGTTGATAATTGTTAATAGAATAATTAATCTCATGGCGGTCTGGTCAATATGTCTTATATACTTAAGACACTTCAACATATCAACTAGAAGTCTCCACTTTCATGATCAAGATAAACCATCTTAATGACATATTATAGTATTCACAGATGAATGCTCAATTTCATCACCGACTATAAACTAAGATTTTGAGTTTACAAAGAATTTGTGATTTATATCTTCTGTGACTAAATCACATACAATGCATCTCAAGAACTATATGATAATATCTAAATATTCATGTTACCATTATTTTAGATAATAAAACAACTTTTATTATTTTAATAAATGATGCTATACAAAATGTCAAACACAACATGATACAATAGGATTTTAGAGAACTAATCCTAACACTTTTCTCTCCTACTTAAAAGGGCCAAGACCTCACAATTACACCACCCCAAGAAAATTGTTCTCTGAGTGTGCCAGCCTCTTGGTATCTCACTAAGGAACAAACACAAAATTTTCTGTTCCTCCTTAAGTCTTTAAGGGTATCACTCAAATATTCCTCCTCTTTTCTTCATTTCTCACTTTCCAATCTCCAATTTTCTCAAGAAAATGATCTTGATCTCTTTCTATGTAGATCAGTATTAGTAGTATTTAACAAAACATGTCCCTGGGTCACTATGAGATAAAATATTTTGGCTGCAAAGCATGTAATATTAACGCTGTCCTAACTCCATAAAAAAATAAAAATAAACAAAAAGAAAGTGTTCCCAACTCCGTTTTCATTTTTTGACATTAATTTGTACATTTTTCTTTGCGATATAGTTTATTTTTTCGATAATTTATATTATGGTTTGTTCTTAGATTCGATATATAATATGCATATATATATATATATATATTATGTTTACTCAGAAATATGTTGTGGTTGGCTATGATTTATATTATACGAAGTTTCATACCAGCTATAACTCTCTCTCTCTCTCTCTCTCTCTCTCTCTCTCTCTCTCTGTAAATAGTTGGGTTTGGTTCATTTCAAATATTATTGGGCTAATGATCATATCCACTTGTCTCATGACTGTAGGATTTGTATTTGTTACATATTTACAGGATGTGGAAGTTGAAGATAGCCGAAGGAGGGCCAGAGCTGGTGAGTCTAAACAATTTCATTGGGCGGCAACACTGGGAATTCGACCCTGATGCTGGTACTCCGGAAGAGCGTGCTGAAGTTGAAAGGATGCGTGAGGAGTTTAAGAAAAACCGGTTTCATAAGAAACAAAGTGCTGATCTTTTGATGAGGATGCAGGTAACTATGTCTATAAATATATAAATATGTGTGTGTGTCTTTTCTCTCATATATTTTCTGAGAATATCATGTTGAACATTTCATCATGTTCATTAGTCTACAAGCATCATAAACTAGTCAACCAGCCATATAGATTAGACCATTGGCTTTTGATCCTTTCTATGAATCTATCCCTTGTTTTCTTATCCAATGTAAGAATATTATCGATGTGCTTTTCGACTCGTTTATGTTTGGTACACGGGGATGCACACAACATGAGTGAGACAAATCTCACGTTTGGCTTCGTTAACGAGTATTTTTGTGTACTAGTTGAATATATTTTAAAAGGGTCTCATCTGTATTGAAAAGTAACAAAAATTAATAAACAAATGTCCCTTAAACTGAAAATAAACAAAGGGTCTCATCTGTAAATAGTAAACTTTTCGAAACATAAAGCTTGTGATCGAATTTGTTGTTTCATATTTTAATTTGCATGGGTCCTCAACATAAAAGGTATCTTTTTATTCAACATATTTTTACACCTTTTTAGACGGCATACAATACAAGTTAAAATGTCAATTAAGGTTAGCTATGTTTAAATGCCAGCTTAAAGGACATTTTGGGCAGCAAGATGTCCCTGTCGTTAGCAGACATTTCTGTCTTTGCTATTTGGAGTTCAAATTTTTAACCAAAAAAAATCTAGTACCACAAATTGTTTTAATTGGACATATCTCTAACTCTTTGATATTGCAAACTCACAGCTTAGAAAGGAGAACCCATGTGGGCCTATTCCACCACCAGTCCAAGTGAAAGAAACAGAGGAGATAACAGAGGAAGCAGTGATAACTACTCTGAAAAGAGCACTGAGCTTTTTTTCATCCATTCAAGCCCGTGATGGCCACTGGCCTGTTGAATCTGCTGGCCCTCTGTATTTCCTTCAACCCATGGTATGTATTTTCAAACCATTTGTTTCTAAAAAACATACTCTCTCTCTCTATACCTTTGCTTAAGAAAATAAAATTGTTGTCAAAATTGTAACACTTCTTGAATATATTCATTCCATAAGGCCAATCAGATTGGTACAATTTCTTAAATTATTAAAAAAAAAAAACAAGAAAGGCCCATCAGATTGGTACAATTTATTGCATATACTTTTTGATTTTTTGAATTCAAGCTCTTAAACGCACAACCAAACGTGTGTGTGTGTATATATATATATATATATATATATATATATATATATATATATTGTATTTATGACTTACTAAATTGGGATGGCTGAAAAAATTAACCCAGTGACTTTGTTTGTTACATTTAACTTAACTTCAAATTATTGCCATGCAGGTAATGGCATTGTACATCACGGGAGGTCTCAATGCTGTGCTTTCACCAGCCCACCAGAAGGAAATAATTCGATACTTGTATAATCACCAGGTAATATTTTGTTGTAATTGAAAATAACTTTGTTTTCAAATAGCTTATAGTTTCAAATAAATTCGAGAGTGGAATAAAAGGTCAAAGGGCCTTATTAATAGAAGGGAAATCACATTTTTATCCCCGATTTAATTAGAATATATATATATATATTAATAGAATAGTTGTCCTCTAAAGCATTATGCGAAAATCATGAAACATATATAAAATCATATAATTCATTAAATTATTTAAACAAGTTACATTATTATTAACTAAAATAAAATAGATCATCTGACATCACATAATAATAGGAAAGAATTCTTTAGAGATGAGGGAGACTAAAAATACACCTAAAGTTTGGGCATCCACTTACCAAAAAAGGCTCTGGACATTCTCATTAGCCCAAAAAAAAAAAAAAAAAATCTAAAATTAAAATATACACCTAAAGTCTTTGAGTTCCACCTAGTGAATTGGGGGGATTTTTCTCCAATATGATTTGGAAGAAAATTCTGTCCATTTTCTTTATAAACTCATGACACAGTGTTAGTAGATATTTAGCGAGCAACAAGTCTAAGAATTTGAAAACTTTGCATAATTTTAACCTATACATGTCCGTTTGTTTGTTGGACAGAATGAAGACGGAGGTTGGGGCTTCCATATTGAAGGTCACAGTACAATGTTTGGCACAGCTTTGAGCTACATTGCCTTAAGGCTACTTGGTGAGGGACCTGAAGATGGTGAAGACATGGCTATGGCTAAAGGACGGGAATGGATCCTTGACCATGGTAGTATAGTAGCAATTCCATCATGGGGAAAGTTTTGGGTCACGGTATGACCAATTGAACCCATTAGCCAATGTTGCTTTGGTTAATGTTATACTACTTAATAACTTTTTATTCAATTAATATAATTAAAATTTCACTATCTGATTATATGTTATTTATATTCTTAACATGTACTGTCAAATTTTTTGTCAACCAGATGTTATTTATTTCTGTAAGTAAACATGAAATGCCTCCTCTTTTGTATAGGTACTAGGAGTGTATGAGTGGTCAGGCTGCAATCCACTGCCCCCAGAATTCTGGATTCTTCCTAATTTCATCCCTATGCACCCAGGTTCTTGTAACTCACATCTTTTTGTTGAAAAGCACACTTTTTAAGATGCATATCACTCAAAAATTTTATGTAGCAGTTAGCAAAGTGTATGTATCTAATCGTCACGACCTTCATTATACGAAATACAGGAAAAATGTTATCCTACTGTCGCTTGGCTTACTTGCCAATGTCTTATTTATATGGGAAGAGATTTGTCAGTCCAATCACCGGCTTGATTCAATCACTGAGACAAGAGTTATACAATGAGCCTTACCATCAAATTAACTGGAATCAGGCTAGGTGTACAGTTGCTAAGGTTATTTGAAGTCTTTTTGCATTTCTTGTCCATGTTAGAAAAATCAATATCATATCCTGCTTATTAGCAATTTTCACAAAATTGATGCCTACATAAAACTTACACAATGTGCTAATTTAGGAGGATCTGTACTATCCGCAACCCCTCATACAAGATATGCTATGGGATTTTCTTCACCATGTAGCCGAGCCTATCCTGACACGTTGGCCTTTTTCAAAGTTGAGAGAGAAGGCACTAAAAGCTACAATTGGTCATGTACGTTATGAGGATGAGAACAGCAGATACCTTTGCATTGGAAGCATAATAAAGGTCAATACTTGTGTTGCAGTTCAATTCAAATGAAAGAAATATAAAATCAAAGTATTTGGTGTGTCATCATTGAACTAAATTTGTCGAGGTTACTTGCGTTATAGAATTTATGTTTGCTTGCCCATTGGGCTGAAGATCCAAATTCAGAGGCATACAAGCTTCATCTAGCCAGACTTCCAGACAACTATTGGGTTGCAGAAGATGGCTTAAAAGTTCAGGTAATATGACCATTCCCTTGCGTCTTTCGGTTACTTGACTTTTCTAGAAAAAGCAAAAAAGCATAATTAGCACATCCATAAGCATGTGAGAATGTTGATGCATTCACATATACTTAAAAGCATTTGCTTATGATGCTTGATTTATGTGATGCAGAGTTTTGGCAGTCAGATGTGGGATGCCGCTTTGGCTATTCAAGCAATTCTCTCTTGTAATCTAAATGAAGAGTATGGGTCAACACTCAGGAAATCACATGAGTTTGTCAAGGCTTCACAGGTCAGAATATATATCAAATACTCCTTACGTGATTCTATGAAAGATAATGCTTAACCTAATCATGTTATTTTCTAGGTCCGAGAAAACCCTTCTGGTGACTTCAAAGCTATGTACCGACACATTAGCAAAGGAGCATGGACTTTCTCAATGCA
>JARYZH020002538.1:0-15172 GCA_030021035.2 Notholithocarpus densiflorus
AGAAAAATTCTCACAATACCTTTTGAAACAGAAAAACAACTCCAAAACTAACCATAAGAACCCTCACGAAACACCCTTAAAAAGCCCAAAAAAACCAACCGAATCCCTCTGTAAAACCCAACCAACCCAGGAAATTTCACAACCAAAATCCGCAATGAACTTCACAGAAAAACCACCCAGAAAACATTGCTCCTCCAAATACCAAAAACAAAACAGAGAAAGAGAAGAGAAACAAAGTAAAGTAGTGACTATGAGAAGCACGGCAATGAAGAATCAAGATCAGAGACATACCCTCGTCGTTGACAACCTTCTCCTCGGCCTCGACCACAGTGGCATGCATTTTCCCCTTTTCGTCTTCGGCCTTGACTCTCACAATACCTTTTGAAACAGAAAAACAATTCCAAAAAATAACCATAAGAAAACCAGTGAAAGAACGCTAAAAATACCCAGCCAAACGCTACCAAAAAAAAAAAAAAACCAGCAAAACCCACTGAAAATATCACCAAAAACAGCCCCCAAGAACCTAGAAAAATTCAATTAAAACCTCATTGCAAACAGAACACAGGACACGGAATTCTTAGCCAAATGCCATAGGAAATCAACCCAGAAAAATTCTCACAATATCTTTTGAAACAGAAAAACAACTACAAAAACTAACCATAAGAACCCTCATGAAACACCCTTAAAAAGCCAAAAAAAAAACCAACCGAATCCCTCTGTAAAGCCCCACCAACCCAAGAAATTCCACAAACAAAATCCGCAATGAACTTCACAGAAAACCACCCAGAATCATTGCTCCTCCAAATACCAAAAACAAAACAGAGAAAGAGAAGAGAAACAGAGTAGGATAGTTGACTATGAGAAGCACGGCAATAGAGCATGAACATACCATTGTCATCTGTTACTTCCAGCGTGATAGCCATGTCAGAGGTGTCTTTGGAGGCCGGTGAGATTTTTCCCATTGAGTTTCTGTTTGCTCTGTTTGCTCGCTTAGAGAGAGAGAGAGAGAGAGAGAGAGAGAAACAGAGTGAGTTTTTTTTTTTTTTTTGTTAGGAAGAGAGAGAATTCTGTTTTTTTGCTGAAAGAGTGAGAGAATTCTGTTTATAAATCTTGAGGGCTGGAGGCTTTATGAAATTCCAAATGGTAAGCCCAATAATCACTCCCATCTCTATCCCCAAATATTTGTTATTTTTTGTTATTTCCAAAAGGTAAAAGTATTTAGAATTGAAAATTGAAATACATAACAATTTTTTTTTTTTTTTTAATTTCGTCTTGTTGACATGACATCACTTAATTTATGACCACTTTGTAATACAGAGGACGTAATCAATAGGTGACTTCATGCCTTTTTTGGCTAATAGAATAGCACGTGACATTGATAAATCACAAAACAGTTAAGAAAAGACTACCAGCTAACCAAAATGCATGTACCTTTGTAACACCAACTGCTTGGACCTCAACAGATCAGGCACCCTGGACGACATCAACAGAATCACTGGATATTGGACCTGTCCACAGATGCTGCAACATATCCCTTGCTTGAAGCCTTCCAGATTCAACATCTAATGAGGTAGTAACATTTTTACAAAGATTAATCAGCAAATGAGCAAAACAACAAACACAGAACAATCAAAACATCTTAACCAAAAAAAAGAAATGGCACATATGTGTGTGTCTGGTACCTGCATACTTATAGTTCCATACAAGAGAAGTTTCATGAACCTCAAAAACTCAACTAAAAAAGTTCATAGAAATCATTAAAGGTCCATGTAAATGGTACTTCTTGTAATTTTCTATTGAAAAAACATGTAATTAATATATATACCATTACACTGTCAACCCAATCCAATGGCACAATTGTCATCCATTCCCCTTTTCTGCTGCCAACCACATGTTGTATTCACCAAAGTTCTGCACAAGAATTTATTAGTTCAAAAGCATAATTTACATGTAACAAAGTACTATTGGAAAATTCGAGAAAAATGAATGTACATTTTTTCTAAGACAGTTCTATCACTTCCACTGAGGACAACAATTGTTTTCTTTGGTTCATCACAAAGCTTCTTTAAAGGTTCCTTTATATCTGGGTGCAGTTTAAGCTCCATTTTTTATATTTGACTATTTCTCCCTAGGGCATCCACTGGTTCAATTAAAGTAAAATTGAATCCCTGTAATGTGAAAGAGCAATGATAAGGAATTTATTATATATGGTATTTAATAAAAAATTATGTAATTCAGTGAAATATGAAGTGAACAGTTAAAACTCAAAGACAGATTGTCCAGTGAAATCATAAAGGTGACAACCCATTTCCCCACCCCACCCCCAAACAAAAAATTTCTACTCTCATTTTTTCCTCTTTGATCAGCAGTTTTGACACTGCAAGACTACAAACCCTGACAAACAATAAACAGTAATAATAACAGAAAAGAGGAAAAGAGGAAAAGAGGAATTCTCATTTACCCACAAAGGAGGCAAGCACAAGCTTTACGTTTAGATCTTTATATGACTCATACAAAATAATATCACTTTAATAAAACTTATAAGTAATTGATGGTCAAGTTATTTTTCAAAGCACAAGAAGGAATTGCCCATAAGGAACATTGAAATTGAAACATAAAATTCATAACATGAAATATTGTAATTATTCTCCAATAGCCCTATATAAAGCTTCAGGGGATGAAAAATGCTTAGCAGTATGAGCAATCGATTGCTTGATTTCAACTAACAATCAACAGCAACCTTCATCGGAACTAAAGGTGGAACTTGTCTTGTCCTAAGTTGAGCTTCAACAATGGTATCATTGAGTTCACAAAATATAAAGACAACTTCAGAATTAGAAGAAAGTATGGAAAAAGATTTAAGATGGCAGAAAGAAAAGAAAAGAAAGGTACAAAATGCAACAAAAGAAAAATGCTAGAAAATTTTAATCTAGTGATTGAGAAAACAAAAAAAATCAGACACGTGCATCCATAAAAACCTTTTTGGAACTTCAAGAAAATTCAACATTACAAGTGATTAATGGAACTATTTCAGTATCTATGGAACCATCATTGCAAAGAACGTAACCACCAATATCCTTTGGGAAAGAAGTGTGTTTCAATCATTTCCATTTTTATATTTACCCCCCCCCCCTCCCACTCTCTCTCTTTAGATATTCCAGTCATATCACTTACAATATCCCCTCAAGACAGGATTGCTGCCTTTTAAATGGGTTATTGTGGCAAAAGGTCATTGTAATCACTTCATCTATATTCTAACTCCAACCAAAAAAAAAAAGATATGTGGGACACATTGATATAACTTTCTTCTCTACATCCATGTATCCACTCCCTACAAACCAAGATTCATGCTTGAAATTTAAATGACACCACTTGCAGTTAAACTGACTTATTTTAGTTTATAATAATATCTTAAGCTACAGAAATATAATTAAGCATAACCTATATCCATTTAGAAATTACAATAACTCTTTTTCCCATACAGAGGACTGATAAGATCATGCAAGTGACATAGAATCCTCCAAGATTGCAAGAGATAGGTGCAAAAACATTTAGAAATTAACATCTTGAAAACACTAGTGCACATCTTCTCAAGAGAAACATATAAGGGGCCTTTTTTATTCCATAGGAAACAATGTAAGAACTCATTTGTTGCAAAAAGAACTTAATTCCTTCCTTGTCTGTGTTTTAGGGAGGACGGGGTGTAAATGCCAAACAAATAGACAAATAAATAAACAAGACTGCTGCTCAAACTCCATGCATAATGATCAATTTGCAGAACCATGAGATGATCAACACCTTACAAAGGTTGCAGCCCATTCTTGAGATATGTGAGTTGTCACATTCTTGAAGTTATGCTGGTGCCTTTTTCCTCTTTCATCAGCTGGCATATCCAATGCATATTTAATGTAAGCAGCAACTTCAGTGATGTTCCAGGGGTCTACCAAAATAGCCCCAGCGCCAAGAGACTGTGCTGCACCTGCAAACTAGAAACAAAACGGAATATTTGACCAAAGTTCCAACGTAATATCTCTTACTGTACTCTTAGCAGACTTAAATTGCATTTGCTCAGAAAATCACTATTTTAAAAAAAAAAAATTTATAAATTCCAAATGTCCTTTAAAAGGTGAAAATTCAGTCCCCTGATCACATCCTGCATAAAATTCCAAAATAACGAAGCAGTATACAGCAAAGCAGCTGCAACCACTTAATCATAAAACGGTCTTATAGTGAGGTGCCTGCCTTTGGTGAATTAAAATCTCTCATTCACCATGTTTCTCAATCACTACTAATTCTTCAAAAATTTATAAAGCAAATTACTCATTTTTATGTTTGCTGATTTAAGAATACCAGAAACAGGTTTCCAATAGATTTTATCCTCTAAGTACTCGAAGCAAGTTCATCAAGTCTCAGGATTCAACAGACTTGAATAAATGTTGAATATTTCTTCAATCCTTCATTAAATGATATCACAAATCAATTGAAAGTATATGAGAACAAAATTTAACGTTACACCATTTCAAGGATACAAGTTTCAAAATTGGATTAAGTTAACATTCAAAGTATCTATTTATTTGAGTTAGAAGATTTCAATTTTCAGAGTAAAACTTGAGGACAAGTTTCATTCACATTGAGGGATTTGTTGTAGGACAAAATATAGGGGTTATTTTTCGTAACTTTCAGAATTTTATGATTTCAAGTTTTATTTCCTTGATTTCAAGTGTTTTTTAAAACTTCCCTAACCAAATCAAAATCCTATTATTGTATTGTATCAATTCAGAATCTATTTAGGAACATTTTCACTATGAAATAAGTTTTTTTGGACCCTTGAATAAGCCTAAAACCTCTATGTTGATTTTCACTCGTTTGGTGGATTCCAAAGTTTTACTTTTGGATTCAATGAGTCCCTTTAGGATTTAAGGGTCTGCACCTTAGCTAGAACAAAATCTAACCCTTTCGCATTTCCATTCAGCATCATTTTCTAACTAAATTCAAACATAATTTTCTTAAAAAAAAAAAACAATATGGATCCTAACAGTGACTACAATAAGCTTTAAGCCTTAAATAGATCTTTAAGCCTCAAATACTACAATACTGATCCCCCCCCCCCCCCAAAAAAAATAAAAAATAAAAAAACAGTGACTACAATAAGCTTTAATCCTCAAATACATCTTTAAGCTTACAGCAAATGTAGTCAAAGGTAAAGGGAACATTAAGGCACCCCAAGTCATTGTATTGCCCAACTGAAGCAAGGCAACAAATTCTAAATATAGTTATTATGCATGTAATAAATCTAAATCATATGTATTTAATGCTGGCACCTAATGCTTATGAGGCACATTTTGTATTTTTCAAACTGATAGGTGGCTTTAATAATTAATCTAACAATAAACTATACAATATAAACACCTTTGATAAAATATCAAATCTACAAGATTATATGTTGAAATTTTTTATTAAAAGAACTCAATTTCTATATTGATGAAGAAGGAAAGAGAGGTGGGACGGAGGGAGAGAGCATAAATCAAGAAAAAGATACACTCACTAACTCTAGTTGAAGTACAGAACTACCTTTTTTTTCAAATCACAAAATCACCCTCTTTTTTTTTTATATTAATTTCATTAAAGCTCTTGCCTCAAGTGCCTTAAAACTTGTTTGAGACACTCAAGAACTCACCTAAGCTCTAAAGGCAAGCGCTTGTCTTACAAATTAATCCTTCATCTGAAGGCTTCAGAGGCACTATAGTGGCAACTCACCTTGCCCAAGTGCATGGATGAGTAACCAGCTCTCCTTTGACAACCCCTCTTACAACCAGTTCATCAATAAAAGAATCCTTCAAGATGTTAACTTCCTTCATCATCCTCATTTTATCATCTTTTATCATGGTCTCTAGCCAAACTGCTACATTTTTTCTTCTCATTAAGGACAAAATTTAGCTCCAAACCAGTTTAGAAGACTATTTTTTCCATGTGTATCAGTTAAACAAGTCACATTACTCATTAAAAAGAGTCATGTGATCGAAACTACACACAAATGGTCTCTTCGATTTGCACATTATGGGTTGGAGAAAGATAGCTCCAAAAACTTTTTCCATTTACTAATAGCCAAAACGTTTATGCTTGCAGCACATATCACTTGATAATAGCCACACTTTGGTACCAACCAACTAACAATCACACAAAAAACCAAGTAATTGAAAATTTTACCTCACTTAGAATGAGAATTACTTTCTTGGAAGCTTGGCAGGCAACAAACTCATAGCTGACAAGATTCATCCCATCCCTTAAAGATGTAATAAATGCTACATCTACACGTTAAGAGCGAAGAAAAAAAATTACAAAGGTACTTATAAAAATAATAATAATAATAATTTCAAGTGCAAATCTCCAATAACACAACCGCTTGTTCATACAAAAGATTTCATCTACATATTGATGGATCTCCCATTGTATTTTTGGTTCGCATTAATGGTTGAATACATCCCAACATTTAGCAAATGTTGCTAAAGTTTGGGGAGGGTAACAAGCACATTGTGCATTTACCATTGTAGAAAGCTGATACTAATACTTTATTCAGTTTTTGAAAAAAAATTCAAAACATCGTTCAAAGTGACATGTAACATGTCTCTTACAATTATCTTTTGGTTAATGTGCTCAAAGTACTCCACTGGTATGCCAGAGGAAAAAAAAATCTATGATACCAATTTCCAGAAAATTGTCTAATTAATTAAGGACAAGCAAAATAACATCATTCTCAAAATACAGAGAGCTGAATAGACTTAAAGGAATTTAAGCAACAAGAAAAAAAATTAGTAATAAAGAACACAGGCTTGCCAGAAGATTTTAACATTTCAATACCTCAGCCATGTTAAATGGGGTATACAAGAGTTCAACTAAATGTCACCACAATTGAAGGCAAATGATTAAGCAATGAAGACAATAATAATTATGACTCTGTTTGTTTCGGCAAGTACCCGTAACAGCATATGGTGAACAAAACGCATGAAAGTCAAGAGATTGATCCTGTAAATAAAGAAGAGAATGCTTTAGATATCTTCACATTATCAGTCAACAAGAATAGTCGCAAGAGAAAACGTTTAGTAAAAATGTAGCTTATTGAGGTATAGTAAGAAAACAAATTGAAGCAAGAAGGACCATTAGTGTAATGATAATGATATTGCCTAATTTTCAGCTTCTGCATCATCTATACGTGCTAACTTCCCACAAATAAGTATAAATTAATAGCTACAATTCTCAAAAGTGATCCATTTTTGTTTTTGTAAGAATCAAAGGTGGACTCATATAAGATGAAATTTATATATAACTTTCTTTCTAAAACAAAGTAGCGTGCAACTGTCCTAAACTAGTAAAATTCCATCTAAAAAAAGGCCTTTCTAAATTCTTATTATTATTATTGATAATGGTTTTCCTAAAGATTAAAATAAGATTTTGGAAATTTTGAATTTTATATCCAGGCCAACAGAGCAAGTACATTAAATTAAAACCCTTAGAATCATACAAAACACAGTCATGTAACTTGAATGTAATTGGCAACATTGAATCTTAATTGACCAACTCAAAGCATATAAGTTGTGAACAAGGGGGGAGGGGGGTTGGGGGAAAAAACATGTAAAAAGTGTGGTAGATTCTTAAATCAAGATATATTTGTATACATGTAACAAAGATCTTTTCTTTTGCTACACAAATAGAAGCAACTAAGCAAGTTTCTTATAAAGCTGGACACTGTTTGAAATCAATCCTATTGGAAAAATAAAATTTATGTAGTCAAACATAAAGTAAATAATTTTAGGGCCTTATTAGGTTGACAGGAGCAATAACAAAAGGAAATATAGAACAAAACAAACTATTAAACAAGAAATAAGAAATCCAGAATGAAGACATTGGCTTGGCTCATATATATAATCAAACAGAAACATTTTGATACTAAACCCTATTGAAGAAGACAATGAATTCAGAATTGGACTCAGTTGATTTAAATATAAGAAGAGACACAGAAAGAATTAGGCAAAAGAGGAGATCTAAAAATAATATCAACAGCTATCTCATGATAAAATAAAATAAAATAAATAAATAAATAATTCTATCCAATGCCAACAATTTTAATATAAATATATATATATATACACACACATATGCATAGTTTGACCATCTTTTAACAAATCTATGATACTAAGTTCTTAAAAATCAAGACCTATCAATATGGTGGTGGTTCAAAAAAGAAAAAGAAAAAGTCTCCTATGTCATCAAAAAAAAAAAAAAAAAAAAAAAGTAGATCATCAAAAATCTTACCTTTCGGCCGGCAAATTTCATGTGTTCCTGGACTTGATATCTATTGTTTGAGGTTTGGGACGTGTAGTTGAAGTTTATATGTTGGACAAAACGTACAGGGGAATAAGGTTTTGGTTTTGGTGGTTTCCAATAGAATAATATGAGTGGCCTGTGCTTGTCGTGGGGCCATGAAAGAAAGAAAGAAAAGCATAAGGAAGGAAGGAAGGAAGCCCTCTGCTCTGCCTCTACCTCTGAACCGAAGAAGCCTTTGGGATTTTTATATAAGGAAAACATGTAAATTCATGTTGATACGGAAATCACGAATCACACAGATCTGATTTGACGCCCATATCTTCTCCGAATACTTCGGTAGTACCGTAGTAGTAGACGGTAGACCCATCCGTAAAGGAAACACGTTTAAACTTAGAAAGCAAAAGTAACGATACAAAACGTAAACCGTGTTTTTAGTTTTACTTCTCTATCAAAAAAAAAAAAAAAAAAACACGTAAACCGTGGGAGTGGGACTTATTAATTATCAGGCGAAAAGCTATTTTTAGTCTCTACATTTTTAAGTGTTTCTCATTTTAGTCTCTACATTTTATTTTTACTATTTTTAGTCCTTATTCAATAAATAATAGTAAATTCCTTTCAAAAAAAATAAATAATAGTAAATTAATATCCACATGGCCTAAATTAATAATAAAAAATATTTTTTAGCATTAAAAAATACTACGTCAGCATTTAAATTAAAAAAATTAATTTATTAATTTTAACTAAATAAAAAAATTAAAAACAGAACTAAATACTAAAAATTACATGAATTGAGATCTAAGTGTGTCTTGAACAAGAACATAAACTCAGATCTAAGAACACAAACCCAAAAATTAAAATCCAAAAATTAAAAATCTCAAAATCACCATTTTCTCAAACCTAGCAATATCATCAAATCCTAAAACCTCATAGTAACAAATCAATCCAAAAATACAACACAACCAATCCAAACAAAAAAATCTAAAACTCAGAACAACCCATCAACCACCACGTCTGAAGCAAGCCACGAACTCAGGGACAATCACAGTGACCAAACCCACCAATAAATCACAAACCAAACCACAAATGAAGAACCAAACCACAAAGCAAGCCACGCACCAAACCAAGATCGGAACCACCAACCACCGGCACCCTGACCCGAATTGGAACCACAACCCAACAAAAATTTACCCATGAAACCCACGAATTTAGAACAAACACCGTGGCCCCCTCCCAACAAACACAATCAACAACCCCCCCCCCCCAAATCCAAGACCAGCGACAAAAGCCAAATGCGAAAAAGGGAGAGAAAGAGAACTCAACGCCACCGTGCCGCCGCCTTGGACCTAATCTGGTTGGGCTGATGGGTTCACGATGAGCCGATGGTTTTCAAGTGGATGGGCTATGCGATTTTCAGGTGGATGTGCTCTCTCACGTTTGACCGACGAGAGTTGTAGTGGAACGAGCTTTCCGTCGGAGAAGAGCTCGTTGGCGGGGAGCATGGCCATCGGATCTGGGTTTGCTTGAGGTGGGTTTACTGGTTTTTTTTTTTAAATGAGATGGGTTGTTCTGAGTTTGAGATTTTTTTGTTTGGATTGGTTGTGTTGTATTTTTGGATTGATTTGATACTATGAGGCTTTAGGATTTGATGATATTGCTGGGTTTGAGAAAATGGTGATTTTGAGATTTTTAATTTTTGGATTTTAATTTTTGGGTTTGTGTTCTTAGATCTGAGTTTATGTTCTTGTTCAAGACACACTTAGATCTCAATTCATGTAATTTTTAGTATTTAGTTCTGTTTTTAATTTTTTTATTTAGTTAAAATTAATAAATTAATTTTTTTAATTTAAATGCTGACGTGGCATTTTTTAATGCCAAAAAACATTTTTTATTATTAATTTAGGCCACGTGGACATTAATTTACTATTGTTTATTCCTGCCGTTTGCCACGTCAGCTTTCTCCGTTTCTGATGTAACGGTAGAGACCAAAACAAGAAGCGTTTTTCAGGATAGGGACTAAAAGCGATAAAAATAAAATGTATGGACTAAAATGGGAATCGCCTGAAAATGTAGGGACTAAAAGTGGATTTTCGCCTAATTATTATTATCTATACTACTATTATGGTAAATTCCAAATTACACCTCTAATTATATTATTATTAGGGTAAATTTTAAATTACACCTCTAAAATTTGATGGTGATTGAATTTTATACCCTGAAATTTCAGAATTTAGATTTTACCGCTTGAAGTTTGGGGGTGTTTGGATTTTACACCCTAACGTTTCAGAACTTGAATTTTACCCCTCTAAAGTTTAGGGTTGTTGGATTTTACATCCTCAAATTCGGAAACTTTAGGGTGTAAAATCCAAACACCCCAAAACTTTAGGGAGTAAAATCCAAATACTTCTAAAATATAGGGGTTAAAATCCAAATTTTGAAACGTTAGGGTGTAAAATCCAAACATCACCAAATTTCAGGGGGTAAAATCCAAATTCTGAAACTTCAGGATGTAAAATTCAATTACCCCCAAACTTTAAGGGTGTAATTTACAATTTACCCTTATTATTATTTTAATTTTGATTACAATACAATTTTAAAGTCACGTGTGCAAGAAAAAGTGAACCGAAGGAACAATTTTTTTTTTTTTTGGTTAAAAGAAGGAACAATTATTGCACACAATGTATGTAATTTTTTTTATTATTCGCGTATGTATTATACTCTCATATTGTCTTCATTCCGAAGATAAAGTAGTCGTTTGGTAACGTTGTTTTAGTAAAGTTGTTTGTATTTTTTGGAAATACGTGTGAGTGAAAAAAACGTGTGAAAATACATGTAATGTTGTTTAAAAACTAAAAAAAGTTGCTTAAACTACCATTCCAAACAGCCCCAAAATTACCTAAGCTATACCAAAAAAAATTTTGTGGGGATAATCTGGACTTTCATTAAAGAAAATTTTTTTTTTTTATTACATTTGACAAGATGCTCAAACTATTCGTATATACTCCAAACTCCTTGCTAATCGGCTTTAAAATATCACAATATGCTCAAAGTAAGTGCTTTTGCCACTCACATATTTATTATTGTTATTAAAAAGTTAAAATGCAAATTGCACCTATAAGTTTTGAGTGAAATTCATTACTTTATTTTCATTATCATTAACTAGTGAAAAAACAATTTTTAAAAAAAAATCTCACATAAAAAAATTTATATTAACTCTATATATTTTTATGTTAAAATCTCTTTCCATCTCTCTTGTGTGTGTATGTTTGTTTCTCAAAAAAATAACTCTATATTTTTTTTTATAGCAATTTTCATTAAAATTGGACAAGAGACGTGAATTGAATAGATTTGAAATTTGAAGACTCAATTAAAGATACTTAGTAAATTTGGAGGATTGAAATGAATTTATTCAAATTTAGAGAGTACAATTTGCATTTTAGTCTCGTTAGTATTATGATGAGAAAGTATATAAAAACTTGATAATTTGACCTTTTTTTTTTATAATCTGCATATTCATTCAAGAAACTAAAGCGAAGAACAAGAAGCGGCATCTCCCTTACAAACTGACTCAATGGAGGGTGGGAGAATGCCATTAGAAAAACAAAATGGGTGGGATGAATTCAAAGCGAATCTTGCAGCTTCATGGGCTGCAGAATTGCTGTTTCTCCGAACCCAGCAAAAGGTACAAGACGAAAAAAAAGAAGACAAGCTACGAATATTACAGTTGAGAGTGTCCAAAATCCAGTTAGAGGCCTGATCAGGATGGTTCAACGCATCGAAGCACGTTTTTGCATCTCCCTCAAAAATGACTGAACTCCAATGCTGTTGGATTGCGAGTTGGACTGCCCACAGTAAGGCCGATGCTTCTGCCTGCAATGGGGAACAGAGATGATGGACTTTGCCCCAAATGAATAGCACATCTCCCCTGTAATTTCGAGCTACCACAGATAAGGCAGATTTGGAGGAGTCAAGAGCAGCATCCATATTAATTTGACATGATCCGTAGGGGGAGGAATCCAAGTAGGAGGGTTTGTTGTTACTGGATTGGTATGGAGGAGAGGGTAGTATACCTTTGATAGCTCTAGAAACTTCGCATTAACATTCATCATGGCCTTGGACAATATGGGTTGATCATGTTGAAAAAGTTTAAGGTTTCTTGCCTTCCAGATCTCCTCAATAATGAGGGCCATGTTTAGTGAAATGGTCCAACGCTCATTTGCTGGAACAGGGGCATTTGGCGGATTTAATATCAGTTTCAAAATGTCCTCACCTGAATTTAGCAAGTCAGAATTGATCCTAAGACCCCAACCTGAGTTTGCCCATAAGGCTCTGGCAAAGTGACACTCAAAGAATAGGTGACAACTTCTCTCAACTTCTGCATTGCAAAGAATGCAAGATGGATCAACATGCTGTATTCTTCGCTGAATGTTCTCTCTTGTGGGAATTGCATTGGCTCCAATCCTCCATAACAGCAATTTAAGACGCTCTGGGAGCCTAGCTTTCCATAGGTTTTTCCAGTGGGAAAAGTCTTGATTGCTGCTACTAGAATGGTTGAACGCCACTCGATGCACAGATCTTACAGAAAAGGCTCCTTTAGAATCAGGCAGCCAAATGAGCTTGTCTTGCCTAGGAGAGTGTGGGATAGGTATGGTAAGGATGGCTTGGGCATCCACAGATTCAAAGACTTCTTTAACCATATCTTCATTCCATGCAGTTGAGGTATGATCTAATAGATGATGAGCTTTGATGGGGAGCTGATAGTAATCTTCAATTCTCGGCCTTGGTTTAAAGCCTTCGATCCAAGGCACCCAAGGATCAGTCCATACATCAATGGATTTGCCATCTCCCAAAAGGAAACATGCTCCCTTTTCAATCAAAATCTTTGCTCTTTCAATCGCTCTCTAGGTGGGGGAGGCTGATTTTCTCGAATCTGTTCTAAGCCAATCTTCTCTGACTTTATACTTCGCTCTCAAAACCTCCATACAGATGCTTCGATTACCAGAGGCAACCATCCACGCTAACTTAGCTAGAAGTGCAGCATTAACTTCTCTGGTTTTTTTGAAGCCAAGACCTCCTGCACATTTGGGTCTACACAGTAATTTGACCTTAATTTCAAACTAAACCATGAATTTTAAAATTTTTTTTTTATCAATTAAAAATCTAATAATTACATAAAGGTTTCATTGTAAATCAAACTACCCAATTATGCCCACCGATGTTGTTGCTTGCTAAATGCTATTGACTATTTTTATTACTTCTCTTTTTTCTCGTACCCCTTCAAGACCATTCCCATTACAATCCCTCCAACCCCAACATCTCTCACATGTCAGGAAGCTCATGGGTTCATTGTTAGGAACTTAAGATTTTTGTGGTTCAAGCCCACTACTGTCACTTCCAATTAGTTCTCAATAATCCTATATTCTCATCCTTGGGGTTTGTTATGTTGTTATTCAACTCTGAGGAATTTCACCAATTCCATTCATTGGATTTCATGATTTCTTAATGAATATAAGCTCTCTCAAGGTGGTACTTTTTTTTTTCTTTTTTCTTTTTCCTTTTTAACAGGGTGGTACTAAAGTATGGCAAAGTGATTGCTTTTAATATGAATTTAATTAGTTCGATTCACTATTATGTTTACATGAGAAGATATATCAGATCAGTGTATTACTTAAGAAAATTAAAACTTCTATTACAAAATTTTTCAAATTCTCCACCTATCTTTTTTTTTTTTTTTTTTTTTATAAGGAGCTTTAAGAACCTCCATAACACTGCGGGCCAAACAGGCTTAGAATCACGCTGCACTGGTTCGACCATCTTGGATTAAATATTAAGGCATTTAATTAGCCTTGTATATATTTTAATATTTTATTATCTCTTATGGGTATTTATGTTGTTTATAGTTTTTTGAAATACGTGTGGATAAAAAAGTGTGTAATATTGTTTAAAATGTGAAAATGTGAGTTTGACCTTACCTACCAAACAGCCCTTAGTCTGCTTGATCATTTTGGGCTTCTGACGCCAAAAGAGGTCCAGAACAGATAAAAAAATCTTTTTCAACATAAATAAGAAAAAAATAAAGAATTTTAACCTTTCTATTTATATGTACTTTTGGTCCTTTAATTGTGACTAAACTCTCTATTTAATTACCTATTCCTACGCTGGGTTAAACTCTCAATGTAGTTCATATAAGAAGCTCACGATTCATATAAAAAAGAAAAAAGAAAAAAAAAGCTCATGATTCTTGCCACATCCCAATAGTCTATCAACAGAGTGATGTCCACCGTTAATGATGTGGTACAAGACTCCTTCCTAAATAGGTATTCCTACCCTCAAAATGGCACTGACATTTCAATTTTGCCATCATCTTTGAGGCAAACAAAATATTATGGTTCTTCTATTTTAGGGTTATTGTCAATTTAGTCTCTTCATTTTTTTAAATGGCTGTTTTGAACCTTAGAACTTTTTTTTTCCATTTAAAATTATTGTAATTGACAAAATGAGCAACTATAAAATTCTCTAACAATTTTATTAAAAAAAATTTAAAAGAAATTAAATTAACTAGTAATAAGTTAATTACTTTTGATTTTTTGCGTTGTTGATAGGAAGTAATAACGCCTTTTATTTGATTCCTATGAAACCTTAATTAATTGAATGCCCAAGTCCCAATTCATTATAGAAAATACGAGTTCAAATCTTCTATTCCACTCTTCCAACTCCACTATATACTCCACAAATAAAAACATGTCACGTGTTTATCTAATTTATTAAATGCTAAATTTATACCTTCTATTATTTCAATTACCTAAAATAAATAAATAAATAACCCATCATATTTAGGTAATTGAAACAATAG
>JARYZH020002539.1:0-15168 GCA_030021035.2 Notholithocarpus densiflorus
GTAATTTATTTGAACAGAATTTTACTTTTTCAGTGAAATGCAAATTAGAAGACAAAATACGCTTGAATTTCTACTAACCATTTAGAATTTCTTTGGCAGGGATAATCACAACAAAATTAGCATTCCAATCTTGCGCAATATCTTTTTCCTGGGTTTACTAGGGTGAGTAAATTGTCTACAAATGAGTCATGCAGTGTCCAAGTCTACTTTTCTTTCAAATGGCAAGGGTAAAATTTAGGTAAGCAATACATTAGGTTTAATTTTAATTATAGTCAAACATATAACCATATTGAATTTAACTGTATTCACAAAAGATAACATTATTTGTACTTTATTGGTTCTTATAACAAAGTTTTGTAATTTAATTAAGAAACCTAATAAACTTTACTTAAGGTATTGTTTCTTTTTTTTCTTATTCGTTTCTATGTATTACCCAATGCCAAATGGAAAATGCTAGAGATGTAAACTTTTTTACATAAAAATTTACAAATTATTAATATGGTGAGTGGTTATTAGTAATGAAAAAAAAAATGTTAGTGGTGAGCCCAGAGGAGAACCAGTAAGAAATTAGCCACAACGATAATTTGTAAAAATATTGTAAAATAGTTTGTGCATGTATCATTATTCACGCCAAGTTAAACCCTAACTAACTCTAGACTTTCTTTGTTAATAATTTAGAGCAGTGTTAGCCACAACACTGTACTATGCCGGACTCGAATACACGTCATCAACTTTTACAGCCGTTACAGGCAACTTACTTCCATCGATTACCTTTCTCCTTGCAATCTTGTGCAGGTATGGATCAATCACTTTTATCTATCTCCTTTGTGTGAGATACTGCTTTCTTGTGAAGAATACCCTAAACTGACTATAAGTAAATTTAGTAAAGTTAGAGATTCTGTGCAGGTAAAACAATTAGCATTTGGGCTACGTAATATAGTGGACTTTTGGACCCTCGGGTCTATAATATATCAATCATAGTTAGAGACAATGGAATAACTCATTTAAATAAGTCATGCTTAATTTTTATGAATTCAGGATGGAGAAATTAGACATTTCCCAACGTGGTGCGCAAGCAAAGATAGTCGGAACAGTTGTTGCATTTGCTGGTGCTACACTAATGACCCTATACAAGGGTATCGTTGTGGTTTCACTACTACATACCCAACAATCGCATCAAACCTCCACTTCAAAAGCATCCTTGGACAAAAATTGGCTAAAGGGAGCCTTCATGCTCGTCATTTCAAACGTTTCTTACTCAGCATTCTACATCTTACAGGTGATCAAAAATCATTATCCAGCAACTAAAATAGCTTTCTTGTTATCTACTATGTGTGGGTTCCTGCTTTGGACAAGGCCCAAGCCCAATAATATGAGAGGATCCTGGGCCTCCAAAGGATAGTGTAAATAGTTGGTGGATTGGGCTTGACTCACCGCGGCTTTGTTGGGCCGTTTACGAGCCAATCTGTGCAAAGACATGGGCTCCACAACACAAATACATATAAACACACACACGCGCGCACACACACACACACACACACATATATATATATATATTTATATTGGTTAGATGAATAACTAAGGAATAGCAAAGGAACTCAAAAGTGCAAATAAAAGGGATGTTAGGGATTCCCAGAAATAAAGTGAGATTATATTTTCATTATATCAAATATTTGAATACATTGAGTCCTACTCAGCTGGGATATATCACAAGTTTCAATAAAGTTCAAAAATCACAGACTTAGATATCTCTCTTGGGCTTCCAAGACTTGTGAGATTTGAATCCCTTTGAATCCAAGTGTATCCTCCAATATTTTCGTAGGATCCCTCACGATATCTCACTCTTTTTAACTGTATTTCAAGCTTATAGCTCTCTTTTGTATCTTTTCTGGTGTATCAAGTGCTTCTTTGCTGAATGCCTTTTGGTTGGAGCTTTAGTCCCTTTTATAGTGCCATTTCTAGGGTTTTTTCCATGCCATTGATCCATACTTTGTGCTTTGGTTACCAAAACTAATGTTAAGTCAATAACATTGGTGGCTGGTCCTTTCCCCATTCTCTCATTATTTCCCCTTTTGAGGTTTGGCAACCCAAAAGTCCTCAGCTGACCTTCCTCTTGGAGATCCTATTTGAGCAACCCTAGATGCTTTTTCCCAAGTCAAAGCTTCTCATCCTTTTCCCATGGTCTCTAAAAAGACATTTCAGATCTCTGACTGATTCACATTTTGTCCATTTCCTCTAAATGGGCAGATTCTTCATTATTGATGATGGAAGGCAGAAAGGCTCCCAGTCACCTTCCTTCTTGATTCCCCTTCCTGCTTTGCCTGAGGTACTAAGCCCCTTCATCAGGTGTTGATTTCTAAGTTACCATCTGTTCCCAAAGCTATCATCAATAACTGACAGCCAACCACCCTTAAAATTAATTTTGGCAACTGGCCCGTTTTCCCCTAGTTCATCTTTTTCCTCTTTTCTCTCACTCCATTATTGTTGCTGTCACTTCCTTCTCTTGCCTTCAGCTTTTCCTTACCTTAGGTCACGTCTTCCCAAAACCCTTCCTCTTTCCTTTTACTTCACCTGATAGTGTCTTTTTCCCTTTTGCTTTCTTTTTTCTTTTCTTCTTTCTCTATGTTTTCTTCTTCCTCCTTCCCTTCCTTGTTCAAGAAAAGAAAACACTTCCATGGCCTTATCATCTGCTCGAAAAAGGAAGGAATGTTCACCCACCCCTTTTGAGGGTGAAGGCTCTTCTGCTGATTCAAGGCCGAAGGAGATCCTAGATTGGCCAGCCTTCCTTCTTCGGGATCCTTGGTATACCTCTAGTCTCTTCTTTCCCCAAGTTGCTCATGGCGCTGATCCTCCTTCTCTTCACACTTGGGTTTTCTCTAGTAAGCTTGGGTTTGCCAGTTCTACATAAGTCAAAAGAGATATTGGATCTTCAGATCAAATGGGGATCCCGTGAAACAGTCCCTATTTTCCTTGATTTCGTTGCTAGAAAGATTACTAGTTGGGCTGAGTGAGTAGACAAGGAGTTTAGTGATGCTGACTTCGTTTGGTGTTTGGAGCGTGCCGATGTCTACAAGTCAGTTGTGATGACAAGGAATTTAGAGGGCTTCCGTGATGTCAAGGGCTTAAGCACTTGGTTCGGCATTGGTCTCCTTCCCTTCATATGTTTTTCTTCTCTATGGGTGAGCTCACTGTCACTCTGGAGGATGTTGTGAACATCTTCTTACTCCCTATGTTTGGGAATGAGAGTCCTTTCAACATCCAACTCTCAACGAAGGATCTCGTGATCGAGGGAAGATTGTTCACACACTTTGGTGGGCGTACTGCTTCTCCTAGGGGCAAGCCAGCCAGGATGGGGAGATGGGTCAAAGCCTTTTCTAGAGAGGAGAAGACAGTGAGGTAGGCTGGGTTCATTACATTGTGGTTGAGCAAGTTCTTGTTCAGGGAGTTCCCCGGATATGGATTTAAGTCAGTCTTCTTTCCTTTGGCAATCCGAATAGCACGAGGCATTAGTTACCCATTAGCCTCCATGTTTTTGGAGCACTTATATTCCCAATTGTATCTTCTACACACCGACGAGTTAGAAGGTAACTCCTGCTACATCATTACTTCGTCCATTCATTGTACCGTGCTGTAGATATTTTTGTGGAAGTGTACCTAAATTACTTTAGTGAAGTGCAAGAATTTGAAATATGTGAAGGATAAATTCCAAGGATCCCAGACATCATAAAGGGGCTGTGTGGGAGCTCGACTAATGGGCATCCCATTATCTTCCGTTGGGCTAATCTGAAGGGTGTAAATACCAATCTCACCGAGTTGTTTGATTAGAAAGGCCACCTGAGTTGGCGTTTGCCCCATGAGATTGGGGTTGGGTTTACTTGTGACTCTACTCTATGATATCTCTTGAACTCTGCTGGCCACACATTTGGCTTACGCCGGGGAGATGAGAACAGCATGGCGTACCATGCTTGCATTAGTCCCTTACGAATCCTAGTTCCTTCTTCTAGGATCCTCGGTACACCCACTATCCTGCACACCAGGTACTTAGACAGTTTGGTTTTGATCAGGATGTCCCTCTAGTTTTCAAGGAGGTGGTTCCTTCTCTTCCTTCCTTGGATCCCTTCCTGCGGCTTCAGGCTTATTCCTACTAGTCTCACAAGAGCCCCCAAGTCACCGTACCAAATTCTCATAAGGGAGCCTTCGGATCCATTGTCTTCTACAGTTATTTGAGGAGGATCTAGAAGTCCTTCCTTGATTACATCGGCTCAGGGAAGGTGAGGGAGATCCTTGATCCTAACATCTCCTCTGTTCCTTCGATCAATAAGTGTCTGGCCCTCCCTACTCCTAGCATGGTCTTTGCTGCTATAAGTAGCAGGATTGGTTTTGTGGAGTGGCATCAGTCTAGTTATAGTTGGGTGTCCTATGCCAATGACTTCCCTCCTGCTTGGCCTGGCAGTGAACTAGTCATTGGTTTTTCCTTGGGTGTCCTCACCAAAAAAGTAGCTGTTGTGGAGATTGGCTCTACCACACCTCTTGGTAAAGGAAAAGAAAAGAAAGGCTAGAAGGGTGCCAAGATGAAGCCAGAGATTAAGAAGGGCTCTGAGGATCTTGAGGCAAGCCAAGGCACTAAGAAAAGAAAAACTTCTAGAGTTTCCAAGCGGTTGCCTACCCTTGAGGAGTCTGAAGAGGTGGTTTATGTTGTTGCTAGGGGGAAATCCTCGAGTAAGTAGGTTAGCCATCCTCCTATCCCAAAAATCAGAGTCATGACCAAGGTAGAGACTTCTAAATCTCAGACCCTTGTTAGTTCCCCAAAGGTGATCTCCTCCGTGGCTATTTCTTCACCAACCCAAGGTTCTTCAAGATCCCCTACTGTGATCCCTTGTTCACTTGAAGGACCCTCTGGGTGTACCTGTAGTAAGCGGAAGATTGAAGTAGATTCTGTAGAGAGAGAGAGAGAGAGAGAGAGAGAGACCTCACTCCCCTTTTCTCCTACTTAGCCATTTATTTTTCCTTTTACCCCCTTTTTGTTGTGTGTTGTTGTCTCTTCTCCCTTTTTGCTCATTGGTAAATTTTTTCTCTTGCAGTCTAAACACAAAGCTGATCCTAAAAGGGCGAAGAGTCCTTCTTCTGGTAATGAAGTGCTATGATCTTCCTTGGTCTCCTCTTTGTCTTTCTTTGGTTCTTTTTGTTGAGTTGCCTCACTTCCTCTGCTTTTCCTTTCTTTTTCTTTTTCAAGTTGAGGATTCTCCTCTCTTATGGGTAGCACTATGCCTAGGGAAGCAGCAATGGATCAGCCTTCAGTTGATCTTAGTGTGAGTGGGCAAGATACAAGTGGAGAGGCAGTTGGGAAAAATGAGAGGGCTCCTGACTGGCATGGCCAAGGATCCTAAGCCTGAACAGGTTCTTGTTCTTTCAACAACCTGGGATCCTAAAGGTGCAAAAGCTTCTGATCTTGTAGGAACTAAGGATCCCGAACTTGAGCAAACTCCTGTCGTACCAATAGCCATGGTTCCTAAGGCTGAGCAAGTTTCTGATCCCATGGGGACTAAGGAGTCTATTGAAGCTGCAACTTCCCCTGTGATAACTGGTATGTCTTGCCTCACTCCTTTGTGGATTGTACTTGTTATTACCATTATTATTATTATTATTATAATTATAATTATATATTTTTTTGAGATCCTTCCCTTCCCTTGCTTTACAGGCCAAGCCAGCCCCCAAGTCATCCCCGAGGGCGAGATTACCGACCTAACTTTGGAAGCGGAGATTCAACTAGGTATACTTGGCTTTCATAATCATTCTTCTTTTTCTTCATCTTCCTAGTTCTACTATGGAAAACTTCTCTTGTTCTTCTTCCAGTTATTTTGCGAGGATCCTCCTACACTGAATGCATTCCTGTAGATCCTGCTAAGGAGTCAAGGGAACAAGCAAGTGGAATCCTTGAGGTGAAAGGAGCAACCCCTCCAGTCTAGGAGGAGACTTCTTTGAATGTACTGGATGAAACTAATATCTGGCCTTCTCCCCTTGCTTCATGTACTTTCTTCTACATATGGCTCATCATTATTATGCGTTTTTTTTTTCTTCTTCTTCTTTTTTTTAGATACTACAATAGGAACCAAAGAGCCTGAGTCTAGGATTGTTGAGGAGATTAGGGGATCTCCATCATCTGTACAAGTTGCTGAAGTCGAGGCCAAGATCCCTCAAGGTGTTCTAAGAGCTATAAGCCTTTCACTCCATGAGGAGGGAGACACGTTGATGGAGGATCCTTCAGGGGCTGCCATTATGGGTCCTAGTGCTAGGCTCCCTACCTTCTTATCTCGCTTTGATCTGCTGGAGTTTAACAGCCTTCCTGTGGTTCACTTTCAACGCTTTGCAGCATCTTATTCCAGCTTTCTTCGTTTTTCTATGCCTACTGAAGGTCTCCCACTCCTAGAGGAATTGGTTAAGGTACAAGGAGACTTCACTGCTGGGTTTAGGGGAGGTGTGTTCTTGGGGAATATCTTGTTGGAGCTCCCTTGTGTTGTATTGGTTTCCCTGAAGAGCAGTTCACTTAATTCTTTGTCTGAGGAGA
The DNA here is from genome assembly GCA_030021035.2 of Notholithocarpus densiflorus. Lineage (NCBI taxonomy): Eukaryota > Viridiplantae > Streptophyta > Magnoliopsida > Fagales > Fagaceae > Notholithocarpus > Notholithocarpus densiflorus. The sequence continues at coordinate 6,566 of JARYZH020002539.1, forward strand.
AGCTCCTAAAATGGAGAAGGGTAGTGTAAGATCTTGTGGAAGCGAAGTTTAATCTATCTTTCTTGCTGGGATACCTACACTCAGTGGCCCAGGAATTCTTTCAGAGGAGGGCCACCAGGGATCTTGATGCTGAGATTACTATTACCAGGGAAGCCTTGGCACATTCGAAAGCTTGGAGGAAGTAGGTTCTCTCAGCAGTAGCAAGCTCTTCCTCTCCCATGGTTCCTGCAGAAGGTTCTTTATTCGCTGGCCTCCTGCTTTAGTCATTTTGGGCCAATTTGGCCTTGTAATTGTATACTTGTCATAATTATGTTCTTATCTTTCTTCTTTTTCTTTTTTTTTCTTTTTTTTCCTTTTTTTTATTTTACAGGAACTCTTGAACTTGTATGGACTTAATCTTTTAATTATGCTTGGTGCTCTTCACTTATTCTTTTTCTGTCTATTCTTTTGGAGTATGTACTTAACACACCTACCTTGGTCCAAATCTTGGGCTATGTACTTCTTCTTCTTTTTTATTTATTTTTTTATTTTGACCTTTTTGGGGGAATTCCTAGACCATGGATCTAGAGATATACTTTGGCACAGGTCCTGGGCCAAGTACTTGGGAAGTTTGCTCCTACACAAGTCCTAGGTCAAGTACATAGGAAATTCATTCTTAGTCTAAGTCCTGGGCCATGTACTTGGAGGGCTTATTCTAAAGTAAGTCCTAGGTCGAGTACTTAGGAATTTTACTCTTGGCCTAAGTCTTGGGCCATGCATTTGGTAAGCAAGTCCTAGGTCATGTACTTAGAGAATTCTATTTTGAACCAAGTACTGAGTCAATACTAATCAACTCTTGGCCAAACTTTAGGCTTTGAAGAATTATGTATGCTTATGTAATGCATGTGTTTTCTTAAATAGTAGATTGTTTTATTATTATTATAGTTTTCTCAAGTTCATTTTTTTTCAAAGGAGAAAAGTTTTATTGTAATTCATCATAATGATCAAAATAACTTAAAGGCCCATAAAGTAGTCCTTTCATACATGTTATCAAGCCTCATAGGAGGTATTGATTAAAAGTATTTAATGGGATATAAGATGTCATAGGATGCTGAACAAAATAAAAAGATGACAAGGAATACTAAATAAAAGTACTTAACAAAATAAGAGATAACAAAAGGGTGGAAGAGGTACTTGGAACTTCAAGTGTATTATTGCTTCAGCCATTTTCCATTTATGGGATGTGCCAGAGAGGTCCCATCCATCCTTGCCAAGTAGTAATATCAATTGTCATGGGCTTCCTTGACAACATAAGGACCTTCCCACTTTAGGGTAAACTTTGAGGGTCCTAGAATGTTTCATCTTACATGTTCTGCAGCCCTCAACACCAATTGTCCTTGTGTAAAAATCCTTGAATGAACGGCCTGCTCATATGCCTTAGCCATCTTTTGCTGATACCTTTGGCTTTGCCTTCTTGCCAACTCCCTTCTCTCTTCCAAGCTTTCCAAATCCACTACCCTTTCCTCAACATTCACGTTATTTGAATCTCACAGGATCTCCTCCATCACTACTCTAGGTGTGGGGATAGCTAACTCAATTGGGGCAATGGCTTCTGTCCCATAGACAAGGGAAAATGGTGAAAATTCTGTAGCTGTTTTCAAGGAGCTCCTACATGCCTAGAGTACATCTATCAGATGGGAGCTACACTTTCCCTCGTACTCATGCTTCATCTTCCTCATGATCTTCAATATGACTCTGTTAATTGCCTCAGCCTGGCTGTTCCCTTAAGGGTAGTATGGAGTAGATCTCTTGTGCTTAATGAAATACTTCTCTAGCAGACTCCTCACATTCTTGTTCATAAATAGGGTTTCATTGTCACTAATTAATCTCCTGGGAATCCCGAATCTAGTGATGTTGTGCTCATGGAATCCCCCAACACTTGACATTCATGGCATGTCTTGACCAGCTCCGCAGAATCCTTTTTCATTGTGGGCCAGTAGTACCCTAGTGCTAACAGCTGTTTGTGGAGCCTTCTTTTCCCTAGGTGACTTCCACCTTCACCTAAATGGACTTCCTTTACTGTATCTCCAGACTCCCTAGGCCCTAGACACCTTAGGGGATCCCCACTGTATCCCTTTTTGAACAAGATCCAATTCTGCAAGAAATATCTCGAGGATAATTTCTTTAACCGATAGGCCAACTTTCTATTAGCTGGTAAGGTTCCTCGGGCCCGGTACTCAATAAAATGGGGTCCTCTAATCTTCTGCCATGAATACTACATAACTTTCCTCTTTGTCTATTGAAAGTGGACAATTTTGACACTTCTCTTGGACTATAGTAGCATCCTTGCTCATGTTGGGCCAATAGTATCCCATGCGCTGAATTCTCCTGTATAAACTGAACTTTTCTATGATTCCACAAGTTTGGTTGTGGAGTTCCTCCAACTTTTGCTTCCCTTCTTTTTCACTAACACATCTCGATAAGATCCCCCCAGTTAACCTCCTGTACAGTTCCCCTTCTATCAGAGTGTAGTCCTTGAGATCCTTGATACTTCTTCCATGCTCTAACTTTTCTACCTTTTCCTTTATTGAGCTCCTCTAATCTCTTTCATTTGGTTCCTCTGGAAACATCTTCTTGAGAGTCTCCGTGATGGAACTCTGCTGCTTGCTAACCCTTATTAGTGTACTTTTTTTCTCGAAAGGTACCTGGGACCCTAGAGTAGCTAGTGCATTAGCAAACCAATTCTCACTCCTTTGAGCATACCCCACACTAAAGGTTTGAAATTTTCTTTCCACTTTTTGTGCCCAAGCACGATAGGATGCTAGGCTTGGCTCCCTTAAAGAAAAATCTCCCTTAACTTGAGAAACCACAAGGTTGGAGTCTCCAAGTACTCTCATATGCTTGATTCCCATGCAGATATGGCTTGCCCTGTCAGATATGCCTCATACTCAGCAGCGTTGTTTGAGGAAGGGAACTCAAGCTTGAAGGAGAATGGCATGGTTCCTCCATCCTTACAGCTTAGCACGATTCCTACACCATTCGAAACTACTGTTGCTGATCCATCAAACCTCATGGTTCAATTCTTGCTTGGGAGCTCCACCATGGCTACTTCTCCTAGGATCTCCTCGCTCAGTGGGCATTCTTTTTCTCCTGGGAACTGGGCCAATAAGTCTGCTCTAGCCTGGCTCCTAACAGTTTTGGGGGTCCTCAAGCCTGTGTCATATTGAGAAAACAGCACCAACCATTAGGCCACTCTTCTAGTCAGCAAATGCTGATGAAAAAGAGCTTTTATAGGATGAGACTTTGTCACTAAAAGGATTTGATGAGCTAAGAAATAACACTTTAACCTTTGAGAGGTATAAATGACCACTAAGCATGCCCTCTCTATCTTAGGATACCTTGTTTCCAATTGCCTGGGAGCTGGATGCCAAATACAACAATAGAGGCTTTCCACGTATTGGTGCTTGTAGTGTAGGTAGATGGTTCATGATTTGTTGGAGTTTCTTGAAGGCATCCTGCAGTTCAGTTCCCCACGTGAATTTAGCTCCCTTTTTCAATAGTTTGGACAGTCCATGAGTGACTGAGGCTAGGCCTGGTATAAACAAGCTTGATATAGGAGACTCTTCCCAAGAAACTTTTGAGCTCTTTGGCAGTAGTAGGTCTTTTCATGGTTGCTATGGCAGTATCCTTAGCTAGATCCACATTTATTCCTCTGTGATGTACTAGGAAACCAAGGAACTTTCCAGCGAACACTCCAAAGGCACACTTTAGTGGGTTCATGCGCAGCTTATACATTGTACACCGCTCAAAGACTCGTTCAAGTACCTGAAAGTGCCCTTCCCTGCTCTTTAATTTTACCACAATATCATCTACATAGTTTTCCATCTCTTGGTGCATCATATCATAGAAGATGGCTGTCATGGTACGTTGGTACGTAGCTCCCGCATTTTTAAGGCCAAATGGCATTACAGTGTAATAAAAATTTCTAATTGGGGTCCTGATTGCTATTTTCTCTACATCCTTAGCTGCAATTCGTATATGATTATACATATTATATCCATCCATAAAGGAAAACATGGAGCTCCTCGTGGCTGAATCTACAAGAAGATCAATATTGGGCAAGGGGAACTAGTCTTTAGGACATGAGTTGTTTAAATTACGAAAATCCACACAACACCTGATTTGTCCATTCTTCTTCTTTATAGGAACTATATTAGAAAGCTATTGGGGATTCTAGATGGGCTTGATGAACCCTGCTGCCAATAGCTTCTTTACCTCTTGAGTGATCTATGCTTCCACCTCAATGTGGAAGATCCTAGATGGCTAGACTACTGGCTTTGTTCCCTGATCAACATTATGAGAATGGACCACTAACCTGGGATCCAGGCCAGGCATCTCATCATAGGTCCATGCAAATACATCCACATATTTCTTTAATAACTTTAGTAGTTGCTCTTTTTCTTGTGCTAACAGTTGGCTGCTAATGAAAACAGGCTTAGGATTTCTTGGGTCAACCCCCAGATTTATTTCTTCCAACTCCTCTTTAGGTAGGATCTATGCTCCTTTCTCCATGTCCTCTAGGATTTCCTTTTGGGCCATCATACAATCTGGTGGTCTGGGACCCTCCTATAGGATGCATTTAAGTCCCGCGCACCTTTATAAGTGATATATCAACCTTCCCCCGAGCTCTTGAACAACCACACATTCCCGAGATCTTGACAAACTATTTTCTTTCTTCTGCCTTTTACTATCCAAGAGATCCCTTAGGTCATAGGTATTACTTCCTTCCTCTTCTTCTAAGGCAGGAGCCCCTAGGGTCCCTGGTGTGGGACACTTATCATCTGGTGTCAGCTCGTCATAAAACATAGTCTCCACAAAATTTACTTCTCCTTTGTTGAAAGGGCTAGGATTGGCAGAGATCCTTATGGGCCTCCCATTTAATCTTCCCTTCACGCATTGATGTTAAGTCGATGGGATTAGATGATGCTTGTAAAGCCACAACCACCCTAAAAGGATGTGATAAGAAACTTCTGAATTGATTACATGAAACTGAGTCAAAGCCACTATAGGGCCCACTCTTAAAGCTAGCTTCACATTCCTTTCAGTGGATTCTACAGTTCCTCCAAATCCTGTTATTTCCACAGAAGCCCCCAAGATCCTTTTGCCAAACATCTTTACAGCTTCCAAGGTACCCAAGGCAATGAGGTTGAGTGAAGCTCCTGTGTCTACCAATGCTCTTCTGATTTGAACACCATTTATGGTGGCTGCCAAATAAAGGGGTCTTCAATGGTCCGGGTACTCAACCTCCATATCCTCGTCTATGAAGGTTATTACGTTGGTAGTCTCCAAGAAAGCTCTACTTGCATGAGATTCAATCGTAAAACATTTCACTCCTGTATCTGCAGCTATGCTCATAAGGGATTCTGTTGCGATCCTCCTTGCTTCTATCTAAATCCCAGTTGGTTGAACAGGGACCTGAACTTGGGGTTCCTCTGAAGAGTCTTAACGATGTTTGGGTGAAAAGATCCCTCCGATTCTTCTACTTCTAAGTCTACTGGACTCCTATGGATTACGACAGCCACTACCCTTTTCCCTTTGTGATTGGGCAAGGGGTTCCTTTGCACCTCTAGTTCTTGCTAAGTGAGCTCTAGGGTTCCTTCTCTTAGCTTTTTATGAAGAGCCTCTGAAGGGTCCAACAGTCCTTGGTGGCATGTTTAACATAGTTATGAATCCTGCAAAATAATGGGTTCTTTCTTTCTTCCTCTGTTGGTGGTCTGGACACGGGATGTGGCCTAACAACCCTGTCTCCTATCCATTTTTCCAGGACGTGGTTCAACTCTTCTGTGGTACATGGGATCACTGGAGGCTACTCAGTCATTTTTCCCTCAGGTCTCCTCCTATTTTCTCCTATTGAAACTGTCATAGCCTGAGAGATTGACACTCTTTTGGTCTTTATGGTCAAGGCTGTCCTTCTTGTTCTTTAAAATAAATCAGGAAACTGAGTTATACATAGATTCTCTAAGTTTAGTCTGTAATCAAAAAGCATGTTGGATATGCAGGTTTCTACGAGTTCCTTTTCTTCATGGTATCCATAACAATCTAAGGAGACATCCTCAAATCTCTTGATAAATTGGACAGGATCCTCTCCAGGCCTTTGCTTCACCATCTGAAGGTTTGCGAATGTGACTTTGTCTTCACTTGGAAAGTATTTCAGACAGAACCTTTTTACCATGTCATCCCAAGTCCTAATGGACCCAGGCCTTAAGGTGGTGTACCACGTGTATGCTCGATCTACTAGAGACTTAGCAAATTCTCTTAAACATAATTCCTTATCCCTGGCATAAGGACCCATGATGTGGATAAATCTGCTTACATACTCCACGACACTCCCTTTTCTCCCATCAAAAGGGTAGAATTTTGGTGATTCATATCCTTTAAGATAGGGCTTACCAAGGAGCTTTGCTGGAAAAGGGGGATCCCTGGAGAATTGCTTGGGAATCCCCGAGTGCTTCTCTCTTTCTTGCTCAAGAAGAGCATTTACATCTATTGGGGTGAGGTACTGGGGATTGCCTCCCCTTCCTACTTCTGATCCACCCTCTGGTTGGGCCCTTTCCTCGTTGGCCAATGAAAGGGCATTGTCTATGATCTCCTGGTCCTTCCTTCTTTTAGCTGACGGATCTCCTACTGGATATCATCTCTACCATTTGGACCATGGGATCTGGTTCTTCTTTATCGTTCCTTTACTTGGAGACAACTTCATTTTCTCTCACGGGCTCTGATGTTGCAGGTGGCACATTCGTACCCTTGCTGTTCCTTAGTCTTGGAGCCATACTTACGAAGGGATTGCTTCTTCCCTCTCCTTTTCCCAGTCCCCAGTGGAGTCACTTTTTAATGTGGGTTCCTACTTTGGACAAGGCCCAAGCCCAATAATCTGAGAGGATCCTAGGCCTCTAAAGGATAGTGTAAATAGTTGGTGGACTGGGCTTGACTCACCGCAGCTTTGTTAGGCCGGTTACGAGCCAATCTGTGCACATGACATGGGCTCCACAACACAAATACACATAAACATATAAATATATATATATATATATATATATATATAAAGGTTAGAAGAATAACTAAGGAATAGCAAAGGAACTCAAAAGTGCAAATAAAAGGAATGTTAGGGATCCCCAAAAATTGAGTGAGATTATATTTTCATTATATCAAAAATTTTAATACATTGAGTCCTACTCAGCTGGGATATTTCACAAGGTTTAATAAAGTTCAAAAATCACAAACTTAGATAGCTCTCTTGGGCTTCCAAGACTTGTGAGGTTTGAATCCAAGTGTATCCTCCAATATTTTCGTAGGATCCCTCGCAATATCTCACTCTTTTTTTATGTATTTCAAGCTTACAACTCTCTTTTATATCTTTTCTGGTGTATAAAGTGCTTCTTTGCTGAATGCCTTTTGGTTGTAGCTTTATCCCCTTTTATAGTGCCACTTCTAGGGTTTTTTCCATGCCATTGATCCATTCTTTATGCTCTAGGTACCAAAACCAATGTTATGTATGTAACATTGTTGTCTGGTCCTTTCCCCATTCTCTCATTATTTCCCCTTTTGAGGTTTGGTAGCCCAAAAGTCCTCAACTGACCTTCCTCTTATGGGAGATCCTGTTTGAGCAACCCTAGATGCTTTTTCCCAAGTCATAGCCTCTCATCCTTTTCCCATGGTCTCTAAAAAGAAATTTCAATGCTCTGGCTACATCATATTTTGTCCCTTTTGTCTAAATGGGCAGATTCTTCATTATTGATGATGGAAGGCAGAAAAGCTCCCAGCCACCTTCCTTTTGGGTTGCCCTTCCTACTTTTCCCGAGGTACCAAGCTCCTTCATCAGGTGTTGATTCCTAAGTCACCATCTGTTCCCAAAAAATTTCTTCTGAATTGTATGTGACTAATGGGGCATACCTTCTTCGATCTACCTCCCTGAGCTGTCTAAATCCCAGCTGGTTCTTCCCTGCACTTCTCGAGGATCCCCTCCCTCTGACTTTGGTGGATCCTAGGTAACCTGGCCCAACTCCCACCTGCCTCCCTGTTAGACTTCCTTGAATACCTTCTTCTGCTTAAGCCCATGACTCATGCTTCCCTTTGTGTCTCTCTTTCTTCCTAAGGCCCAAAATTTTATTCTTTTCTCTCCACGAGCCAAGCTCCTTACTTCTTTATTTCTTTGAGGGCCAAGTCTTTCTTCTTCATAGGTTGGGCCTTTCTTACTTTTAAGGGTTGTGGTTCCTTATTGTAATTTTGGACCACAACACTATGTTAGGGTTTATTGCTTTCTACCCTTTAAAGGTAATGGAAGGGAGCACAGAAAATGAAGATAAAAAATAAACAAGGCTGTTGTACTGTGAATTGTGTCATTCCACCTCAAAACCAATTGGTGGTAAAGAAGACACATTTAAATATTTTGTAGCCTTCAACATCACACATGGCGGGCCTGTTTTTTGAGTGGTTGTAGAGTCAAATTGTGGTCCCCCCCAACAAAGGCAAAACACACACAAATCTAAGAAGATGCTAGACCCATCTATGCAACACCCAAAAATGACTAATTACAATTAGAGTTCTGTAAAGTTATGATTTTCAAC
>JARYZH020002540.1:0-15168 GCA_030021035.2 Notholithocarpus densiflorus
TGTATTTTCATTAAATACAGATCTAAATTTTTCAAGCATACAAAACTAATCTGTATTTTCATTAAATATAGATCTAAATTTTTTTATAATAAAAAATGGTTTTCTTCTTAAGTATAAATTGCAGATTTTGAATTTTTAAAGAGTGAATTAATATTGAATTTAGGGATTTTAATATGTCATTGTAATGTCATGCATCTTTTGAAAGGGTATATAATGATCATGTAGAGTCTAGAAACCTAGACTCTGTCTAGGCGAAATGGGTTCCTAACACCTTCCCATTGCGTAACCTAGCCTCCGAACTTAGGTTTTTGGATAGTAGACTAGTGTTTTATCTTTTGTTTTGGTAGATTGTAACTAGGATTAAAGCTTTGTAATTTTTTATATAGATTGTATTTAGGACCAAAGCCTTGTAATATTACTCTACCAAGATTGTATTTACACAATTAAGTGGCGACTCCACACAATTACCCCAAAAGAGAAGGTACCCTAAGCACCCAAATCTCTTTTTGAGAGCACCCTTAGGAGTTTTTTCCTTGGTCTCTCACAACGTCCTTTGAGGAATTTTTGTCATGCCCATGGTCTTTTCCCCTATCTTTTACCTAGATTGCCCTTTTGAGTTTTCAATCTAGCAGGATTCTTTTGCCTTAATTTTTGCCTAGGCTGCCCTTTCGGGTTTTCAACCCAGCAGGTTTTTTTTCTTTTCTTCAAATGTTATATCTTCGGAGTAGTAGACACTCGATTTTACACCCATAATTTAATCAAGGAAGATGGCTAGAGTGACCATTCATATACTCGACATTTAGAGTTGTATTACATGCATTAATTCATTCATTGCATATCATAAAAATTATCTTGGGGCTCTAACAGTCGTGATGGTGTGTCCGATTTCCAAATTGGACCGTCGGATTGAAAGATATCACATGATCAAGTTTGAACGGTCTGCATGCATTTTGTTTGGGTGGAACCGACCAAGCATGATTAATTTAAATTAATTCTAATTAGCTAAACAATTAAAATTAATTAAATAATTTTGTGATTGGTTGTTGGTTAGTGTCAAAAATAAGCTTGCTTGCATGGGAATAAAGTGGATAATCAGATAACAAAAAAGTTGTGGATAATCAAGAGAATTTGGAATATTTATCTATAAGATAATTATCACTTTAAAAACCTGAATATATGGAAAAGGGGATTAACTTTTAGAATACGAATTAAAAATGCGTTTAAGTAGAATTCCTGGCTTAAAAATCCTCAAAAAAAGGAGTCCAAATTGGACCAAACCTCCAACGTGAACTCGGCACCCAAGAGAGCCATTCGGCACTCCCTAAGTGCCGATCAGCACTTCCCAAGTACCGATTGGCACAAATGTGTGGCTCAGCCCGAGGACTCCTAGATTGAGATAAACACGCGTCCCAATTCATATCTAATCATTCAGGTAATTTTTCGAAGCATTCCAACCTTTATAAATAGGGTATGCCTCTCAAAATTCAACACACTTTCTGACCCCCCCCCCCCCCCCCTCTTTCTAGCTCTTCTCTTTTGATTTTTCAATTCCCCTTACGTTAAAGACGTTTTGGAGGCTTTTGCTTTAGGAACTTCTTTTTTGTAAGTAAAGTATTTTAGGCTTCAAAGAGTTGAACAAATTTCTTTGAATCCTAAAATATTCTTTTATTAGAAGAGCATGCTCATGCAAGAGGTATTCTATTTTTCTTCTTTCATTAATGTTGTTTATTGCATGATGCATGAATAGGTTTAGCATGTCTTTATTATGTTTTGTTCTTGATATGGTTACCATGCTTAAATACGTTGCTAGAATTTTCTTTAACATGTGCTTAGGTGTTTGTTTCTTGTAACTCTTTTTCTTAAGTTTCAAAGTCTGCAATGGCTAATAAAACTCTTTTATGAAAACTAAAAACTGATCTGTATTTTCAGATCTGATTTTCTCTAAATCTAAAAACTGATCTGTATTTTACAGATCTGATTTTTTTTCACAAAACATATCTGTATTTTTCAGATCTGATTTCTCTAAATCTAAAAACAGATCTGTATTTTTCAGATTTGATTTTTTTAACACAAAACAGATCTGAATTTTTTTAACACAAGACAAATTTGTATTTTTTTAGATTTGAGTTTTTTAACACAAAATTTATCTGTATTTTCATTAAATACATATCTGATTTTTTTAGAAAAAGGTTTTATTGGTTACAAAATTGCAGGTTTTGAAATTTAAAAGAAGAAATTGAAATTTAGGTTGAAGTCTTGTCTTGTTTTTTTTAATGTGTGATGCATAATAAATTTGTCTCATGAATGTGAATCTTCCTTTAAAAGTCCTTCTTATTTGTTTCCAACAACAAATCTGGTTTTTCATAAACTCAAAAATCTTTTTTTTTTTTTTTTTTTTCAAAATCTCATTTTCTTACAAACAACAGATCTGATTTTTCTTGATAAAACCACCCTTCTTTTTTAACTTTACATAAAAAATAGATCTGATTCTTTTTAACAAAAATCTCATTTTTTTTTCTTTTACATAAAAACATATCTGATTCTCTTTACAAATCCAATTTTTTATTCATAAAACAGATCTGAATTTTCTTGAAAAATAGGACATCATTCACAAGCCAAATTTATTTAAATTATTTTCTGTCATGTGTGTTCAACATATTATTCAACATCATGCAAAAAATGGTATATTGGTCATTAGAGTCTAGAAGACCAGACTCTGTCTGGGCAGAATGGGTGCCCAACACCTTTCCATTCCGTAACCTAGCCCCCGAGCTTAGGGTTTTTGGATAGGTAGATTTGTGTTTTGTCTATTTAATTTTGGTAGATTGTAACTAGGACCAAAACTTTGTATTCTTTTGCATAGATTGTAACTAGTACCCAAAACCTTGTAAGGTTTAATTTACCAAAATTGTACTTGTCTTTATTCAATCAATGACATTCGAAATATTTTGATAATGTAATTTGTACTTATTTTTTCTTATTTTTTTGTATAAAAAATAAGTGGCGCTCCACACCACTTACCCCAAGAGGGAGGTGCCCTTAAAAGCACCCAAATCTCTTTTTTGAGAGCACCTGATTTTTCCAGTCTCTCATAGGAATCTATCCATGTTGATTGGGCAAAGCATCTCCTCTCCATCCAAATCCGTTTTTCTTGTAGCACCTGCTGACATGATCTTCTTGATAATAAAATGCCCAGACCATCTTGGCTTCATCTTTCCTTTTGGATCAAAAGTTTCATCTCTATGCACTTTTAGGACCAAGTCCACTTCTTTAAGGTTTCTATGTTTCACCTTTTTGTTAAATGCTCTATCAATCCTCTTTTGGTATCCTTGTGCTTGGTATTGTGCCCTAGCTCTCTTCTCATCTATCAAAGCCAATTGCTCATATCTTTGTTTCATCCAATCTTCCTTTAAGACCTTGGTTTCTGCTATCACTCTCAAGGATTGTATCTCCACCTTAATGGGAAGTACCATTTCACTACCATAGACCAAAGAGTAAAGGGTTGACCCCGTCGATGCACGGATAGAAGTTCTGTAACCCCATAAGGCAAATGGGAGTTTCTCAGCCCAATCCTTGTATGTCACTACCATCTTGGCTAGGATGTTCTTGATGTTCTTATTGGCTGCTTCTACAACCCCATTGGTCTGCGGTCGATATGGTGAAGACTTGTGATGCTCAATGTTGTATAATTCCATGATCTTTCTAACCTCTCCCTCAAAGTAGGAACCATTATTGGAGATAATCTCTTAGGGTACCCGGTACTGACAAATGATGTTATTCTCTATGAATCGAGCCACATGCTTGGCTTTTAGCATGGAGTAGGAGGCCACTTTCACCCACTTGGTGAAGTAATCAATTGCCACTAGGATATATTTGTGTCCATTCGAGGCCTTAGGGGCTATTCTTCCAATCACATCTATGCCCCAAACTGAGAAAGGCCATGGAGAGGTCATGCTTTATAGCTCACTAGGTGGCACGTGATTCAAATTTGCGTGTGTTTGGTAATCGTGGCAACTCTTCACAAAGTCTACACAATCGATCTCCATCATGTTCCAATAGTACCCTATCCTTAAGATCTTCTTGGCCAACATTCTCCCATTCATATGAGGACTGCAAATCCCATTATGGATTTCTTTCATGACTTTCTCGGCTTCTTCCTTCTTTAGACAACAAAGATGTATACCATCATAGGATCTCTTATAAAGCTGACCTCCGCATAAAATGTGTTGCATTGTCATCATCCTAATCGAAAGACGCTCTCTCTTGTCGGCACCATCCGGATATACCCCTAATTCCAAGAATTTCATGATATCATAATACTAAGGAACACCTTCTTCTTCTATAACCAAGACTAAAGCTTCGGCCTTCTCTTTGTGTACCAACCCATAACTCTGTTCAATCTCTAGAGGTCGTGTCCATACTCCTTCAGGTATTTCAACCATGGAAGCTAAATTAGCCAAGGCATTTGCAAACTAATTTTGAGCTCTAGGGATGACTATGTATTCAATCTTGTTAAAGGTTTTGGTCAAATCTTCTAAATATTGCTGATAAGGCTTTAAGTGCTCTTCCTTCGCCTTCCACAACCTTTGTGCTTGAGCTATAACCAAAGTCAAATCTCCAAATACCTCGGCCTCTTTTACCCCCAATTCTCGGAGAGCTTCCATTCCAGCGATACAAGCCTCATACTCTGCCATGTTATTGGTTGCCTTAAAGTTCAACTTAACTGCCAAGGGTATGTGAGATCCTTCGGGAGTGATCAAGAGTACTCCTATCCCATTCCCATATTGGTTCACGGCTCCATCAAAATACATCTTCCATGCCCCTAGCTCAATGTCCAAAATGTCCTCATCCGAAAAATCTTCTCTACCATCCTCTCCTTCCACGAGGTTCTTAGCACAAAAATCTGACACGACACTCCCTTTGATAGTTTTCCTTGCCACATACTTCAAATCAAATTCTGCTAGTAGGATCAACAATCTCGATAGTCTTCCACTCAAAGCGGGTTTCTCAAACAAGTACTTCAATGGATCCATTCTGGCTACTACCCATATCTGGAAGGGTAGGATAATGTGTCTTAACTTCTGTATGACCCATATAAGAGCAAAGCATGATTTCTCTATGTGTGTGTATCTAGTCTCGTAATCATGGAACCTTTTGCTCAAATAATACATGGCTCTCTCATTCTTATCATCATCTTCTTATGCAAGCATACTTCCAACTGCATCTTCTATGATAGAGAGATATAGGAGTAATGACTTTCCGTGCTTCGGGGGTATCAAAATAGGTGGATGGAGGAGATATTCCTTGATGAGCTCAAAAGCTTTTTGACATTCATCATTCCATACATAGGGTTCATTTTTTCTTAAAAGCTTGAAAATGGGCTCACAAGTGGAAGTGAGTTTGGCAATGGACTGGCTGATGTATTGTAAGCGACCCAAGAATCCCCTTATCTCTTTCTCACTCTTGGGTGGAAGCATCTCTAATATGGCCTTGATCTTTGATGGGTCAACTTCTATCCCTCTATCACTTACCAAGAAGCCTAACAGCTTCCCCGCGGTTACCCTAAAGGTGCATTTTTGCGGGTTCAATCTCAGTTTATACTCCTTGATCCTCTCGAAGAACTTTCTCAAGTTAATGATGTGACCCTCTCTCTCCTTGGATTTCATAATCATATCATCAACATATACTTCAACCTCATTGTGCATCATATCGTGTAACAAGGCTGTGGCCATTCTTTGGAAAGCTGAATCTACATTCTTGAGCCCAAATGGCATCACGGTGTAACAATAAATACCTCATTCTGTGGTAAAGGTAGTCTTGGTCATGTCCCTAAGAGCCATCTTGATTTGGTTATATCCCAAAAAACCATCCATGAAAGACATCAAGGCACTACCAATTGTGTTATCCACTAAAACATCTATGTGTGGAAGAGGGAAGTCATCCTTAGGGCAAGCCTTGTTCAATCCCTAAAATCCACGTACATTCTTACCTTCCCATCTTTCTTAGGTACAAGCACAACATTGGCTATCCATTCGGCTTGGTGTACAGGTTTGATGAACCATACTTTCAATTGCTTGGTGACCTCTTCATTGATCTTTAGAAGCCATTCGGTTTTCATACGCCTCAACTTTTGCTTGACGGGTACCATGTGAGCATGAGTATCAATATGGTGTTAAGTTATCTCGGGATCAATACCAGGCATATCTTCATACGACCATGCAAACACTTCTTGAAATTCTGTGAGCAACTCTTTGACATCTTTTCTTTCTTTTCCATTTAGGGTTGAGCCAATTTTAATTCAGCGTGGATTCTCATCATTGCCCAAATTAAGAGTTTCAAAAATTGGTTCCAAAGGTTCAATTTTCTTTTCCAATTGTTTATTAATTTCATTTTTAAATTCATGAGAATCATTTAAGTGTAGAATTTCAATATTATGGGACACATCAAAATAAGCCAAATCATAATTCATCTTATCAAAAATGTTGAAAAGTACATTGGGACTTGTATTACAAACTTTCTTTTCCACATTTTTTGAAAACCTAACCCAAGTCCAATTATTAAGTTGCCCCATGATGAATTCTATCCTTCTTCTCCTTTAGGGCGCGTCGTTCTTTTTCTTGTCCTCCTCTTTGAACAAAGTCCTCAGCTCAGCGGACCAGTCCTCATCTTTCAAAGGCCCCCACACGCGTATAACTTCGGTTATGTCATATAGACCTCACCCTTATTGAAGAAATCTCTTCCTGCCTCATCAAAAAACCAATCGCCGTCATCTTTACTCCAATAGCTAATCACTCCATCATCTCCTTCCTCTTCTTCTTCATCTTGAGTCAGCACGAGGTATTGATCGTCGTCGGAATAAAGGTCTATGTCACACTTAAGCATGAAGCGAGCTAGGGTGACTTGAGTCACCCCTACCGTCGAGGTCCATTCTGGCCAGTCGTGATCTCCCTAAGATCTCGCATCTCCCAATTCAAAGAAGTCGTTAACGTTGGCTTTTTTGAAAGTCCAAGGTCCGGGAGAGCTCCTTAGTTGTGGTATGAATTTGGGTAGAAGTAGGCGGACTTCTTCTTTTGTCATCATTCGATCGATATCCTCTTAAACTCGCTTGTTTCTTTCATATTCAGCCTTGACCCTTTCATCCCATTTTTCTCCTTCATCTTCATCATGTACCTCTATGTGTACAGGCTTCATTAGTTTACCTTCTTCTATCTTGGAAAGGTGGCCTACTATCTTCTTAAGGACTTCACCTTGTGCTTCCACACTCTTGAGTAGCTTTTGCACGAGGGCTTCTTCACTTGAAGCGTTCATCCTTTCTTCTTAAGGGGTTTCTTCTTGGAATGTCTCACCTTCCATTCTTCTCTTGGACTTGAATTGGAGTAGGGACTTGATCTTGACCTTGGTGGTGCAATAATGCCTGAAAAGAGGTCCCTTTTTCATTAAGTCCATGTCCCAATTAAAAGGTTCCCTTTAGATTTTTAGATGTTCTTAGAAAGTCCTTAAGTTCATTTTAATAGATGCTCAAATACAAAATCACTCCCTTTCCTCTCATGAACCTTGCCCCTTGTTTCCTTGGGCTTTAATCCATTTACAAGAATGCTCTCATCTTACACTCATGGGCTTTCATTAGAATGTACTTAGAGATTTTCAACCCTTTGTCTCAAATATAGGTTTACAATATATTCATCACCTTTAGGCCCTTCTCTCTCATTTCATTATTACCATTCATTTTTTTGAAGTAGCCATTTAGCTAGAATATATTGTAGCCTTCCTCTCAAGGTCTATGAAGTTCTCATCATTTTGGGCCTAGGCAAACAACAAAGAGGCCCAAGATTAGGGAATTTCATATTGACTTTGTAGGATTTTTGATGCTAAGTCCATAGCATACTTGTTATCTTAGGCCCAAAGTACTCTTTTTCAAAAGGGCTTTTTAATTCGGGCTTATGATAGCAAATAGGCTATGATCTTATGAACCTTTCAAGTTAAGATATACCTTTAGATTTAGGGATAAGCCTCTTATATGTGAGAACTTCTTCTTTTTTTATCCCAATTGTCTTAGGGTATGCCATAACTTTAGGGTCATCTTTTATTTGTCCTTTAGAATTAGGTGATCACAAGATATATGGTTGAACAAACAAGAGATATAAAAAGGTACCTTCTTTGGATAGGATCTAGGATCTCTCTAAATGTGGGTAGGCTCTTTAAAGCTAAAAGGATAGAGAAGTAGGTCACACAACTAGGTGGGCAATGATTACAACCGAGGGCCTAAGTGGACTTTTTTGGATTGGTGGCAAACCGTTAATGTACTCAAAACCCATCATAGGCAATGGCACACATTGTGAGTTGGTGGGATGAACTTCGAAAGACTTGGGCCCGAATGGAGCCTTTCATCTTCCCACTCATCACCAACTGAGGTAAAGGGACAATAGAACCAAGTGAATGTGTGTGTAAAAAAGTATTGAATAAGCCTTTATTAAGGTTAAGACATAGGACACATAGGAATTAAACTCATTATCCCCAGTAGAGTCGCCACTGTGGAAACAACAGGGAGTCGCCACCTAGTTTTTGCAATGGTCTCAGAACCATATATATAGCATCCTCTAGAGGAAGGACCTTTTTGATCTTACTACCAGAGATATGGGTTCGGAGTTTAGGTACGGTTTTGGGAAGGTGTTAGGCACCCAAAACCGCCCAACCCTAGGGTTGGCTTCTTCTCATTGTGTCTTATGTCTTAATCCTATTAAAGGCACACTCAATATTGCATTCTAACTCACACACACACTAGCATACATCTAAGCAAACAACATGGCATCAATCATCCCAAAAACCTAATCATACATCTATCATGGCAATTAACCAAAGTCTAACATACATCTATCATGGCATCTCAACCTAACATTCATCTAGCATGGCATCTCCTAACATTCATCTAACACCATGTCATCATACCATATTCAAGGCAGAAACATGTAAACATTTAATCATGGCAGAACATAGGCAGCAAATAATCATGTATCATCAAAGGATCATTGGAAAACATTAAGAATGCAAACATACTTCATTCAACCAACATGTCATGTTCATCAACCTTAAACAAGATTATAAACAAAATGCATGTACATATGAATGCATGACTTACCTTACTTACCTTGCTACATCTCAGCACCTATGGCATCAATGAATGGGCATCTGAAAGCATGTTCATAACATCAAAGCAAGAAAAAGAAAGTAAACCCTAATTTAAACATGTGGAAGGCAAACAAACAACAAGTGTTGGGAAATTTAGACCCCGGTTGATAGAATTAACAAGTTTTAAACCCAAGTTGTTAATTAGATTTATTATGAACAAAACTTGTTAAAACAAACAAACATCAATATCATGTCAAAATCATGCAGTGGAAAAATAAATAAGACAAGATATGATGACCCAAGAAAACCAATGAAACAAACTAGTTTCACAGTAAAAAACCTGGGGGAAAACCTTCCCGAAAAGCAATCCACTATAATGAAAAGGAGTTTCAGATCTAATATAAAACCTTTGTCCCTAGACTCTGCAATCCCCGTAGATGAACTCACAGCAGAAACTTTCTACCGCTTTAGAACCTCTGAACTCTTCAATATATGAACGCCACTCTTTGATGCACGAATCCCAGTACGTGACTAACCAATTGCACGGATCCCAGTACGCGACTTCAATCAGTAACTAGAGAAGGTTGTTGGCTACAAAATTTTTCACTTCATCAACAATGAAGATCAAGAAGCACTTGGTTACAAAACCCTAAGACGCAAAGACGCAGTAGCTTCTTTCAGAGAGAATAAGGCATCGGTCACCTTTTGCATATGTTCTCCTTGTATTCTCTTATGTAACGGCCTCTAAAATAAGCCTTATATAGGTCTAGGGTTGTGAGAAAAGAAACCCTACACATACATGTCAGCATGGGCCGAAAATCAGAGTTGAAAATTTGAATTCCTGTAACCTCGATCGATCGGGAGGTGTCGAGGAGGTGTCGAGCTTTAAACTTCGACAGATACAGCTATCGAGAAGCTATCGAGGAGCTGTCGAGGAGACATGAGCTTTCTCGATCGATCCACCAGCTATCGAGAGGTGTTAAGATTGCGATAACAATCAACTGAGGAGCTCGATAGATAGCCTAGCTGTCGAGAGGTGTCGAGCAGCTGTCGAGCTATTTGTCCACAAGTGTCGAGCTATTTGTCTAGCTTTAATGAACTTTTCTTCACTTGTTTCTTGGTCCAATCTTCATGGCTTTAATACTAGACTTGAACAACATGTTTCTTGAAGTATTAAACACATCCTAGATCTACCTAAATACAAGTAAAGTGTGTTTTGTCAAAGGATTAGCCAATTACATAAAATATTGACATATGTTCCTAACAAGTGAATCACATATGTCCTAACAACAAGCATGTAAAACAGAAGTTCAAAACCATAAATATATGAAAAATGATCTAAAACAGAAGCATTACATGTGAAATAAGAAACATAATCAGAAAAACTAGGGTTAGGGTTTCTGGGCAGGATCATGTGCACGTATGAACAAGCCTGCGTGCACAGATAGGATTATACGCACGTGGAATCCATCCCAAAAACCCTAGCAACATAGAAAACAGAGCATGACTTCAAAACAATAAATGTAACATCCTAACATGCTTTAAAACATAACAACTATCTAAACCTAAACTACCTAAACTTAAAACAAGCAAAGAAACAAGAACAGCAATAAGATTGAAACAGAAAAAGAGAGAAAAAGAGTTTAAAACTCAATACCTCAAAACAAAAGCTCCTAGGCTTGATTTTGACTGTTCCCCTCAGTCAAATCTATTCACAATTAAAAACAATAGTGATTAGTAATCTTAAACTCAAAGATCAAGGCCAGAAAAGGCCCCAATCAAAAGAAAATTGACTTGATGATGTTTTGTGAAAAAATCTCTCTTTGATTCACTATTTCTAGTGAATCTTAGTGTTTTCCCTTAGGATTTCAATGTGTTTTGAAAAGGTACCATGTATGGTTATTTATATTGTGAAAATGGGGGTTTGGAACGGCTCCTAGACGATGTGGGATTCGTTCCAAACCTCAGTCTTTAATGTAGAAAACTTGTCTTTCATAGTATCTGGAACCCTACATGTGCATGCAGGATTAGGCCTACGTGCGCATGCATCATGACTGCGCGCGCAGGTTGATTCTTGCATGCGTAGGCCGAGGATTCCCTTGGCTTTAATTTTCCAAAAATAGATTTATTTGCTCATTAAAAGTTATATTTTTCATTTTAACATTTCTCAAGTCAATTTGTAATCTGATTAGGCCCTAAACCAACCTTGGGCTTTAAAATTTCAGCATCATTAGGGAACGGGGACTCGAGTCGTAAGGGGTACAAAATGCGATGTCTATAATTGGGTGTCCTGCGTGAACACTATTAACCTGTCTTTGGTGAGCTCTTCGTAAAGATTTGAATGATCCTCTAGTGACAGGTCCCCCTGTAATCATTCTTATCTCTCCGACAATAGCCCTAGCATCGTGCTCGTCATCTTTCCTGACGTTAGCTTGCTTGGGCTTTTCTTCTGCCCAATGGTGATGATGGTCCTTTTTCACGAACTTCTATAATTTCCCATTTTGTATCAATTCTCCAATTTTCCCCTTTAGATCTCTGCATTCTTTAGTAGTGTGGTCGTGATCTTTGTGGAACCGGCAATACTTCTTTTGATCTCGTCTGTGTGGTAGTGAAGTCAAAGGCTTCGGCCACTTCAAGCTTGGATTGTACTTGATCTACAGCAAAACTTTTTCCATGGGCATGTTCAGAGGGGTAAAATTTACCATTTTCTTCAAGAGGTTTGAGCTTCCCTTTTCACTTTTCTGATTAGGGGAACGATCTTTCTTTTCTTTCTTCTTGTGTTGAGGCTCGTCGAGCTCGTCTATCTTCCGCTTGCTATCAATGCATCTTCTCTGTTCATATATTTTTAAGCTTTGATTAGGAGATCTGTCATTGTTGTTGGTCGAGTTGTTGGAAAAATACATGTTTGTATCGCATACAAAACATACACAGCGGAAAATTAACGGATCTACTTCATTCGCAATTAATAACATGTACTATGTAAGTTTCAGAATTTAAGAACAAGAAAGCGTACCTTGGTGCGGTGAAATTCAAAACAAAAGATTAGAAATACTTGGGAACACTTTTAATCTTCACTCCAATTCCACTTGATACCTAAGAAGTGTGGTCTCTCAATCAGTTTCCAAGGAGAAAATAAAAGAGTGTCCAACACTCACATACAAAGTATTTCATTCCTTATGAGAACTCTCTTATGAAAGACATAATGAAATTCTATATGTTTATCTCCTTATATACAACTGATTATCTAATTGGACTAGCCTTTTGGGTCATTCCAATTGGGCTCTAGTATGTGGCTTGGAGTGGGACCAAAAGGCAACAAATAAGACTCTAACTCCAATGGGCCTTAGGCTTTTCTGTCAACTCTTGACAAGTCCAAAGTTACCATTAATTATATTCAATACCACTATAAGAATATAACTGCACTCTAGGCCTTATTAATAAATTATATCCCAAGACTTTATTATACATGCAACTCCTTCATTAAAATATTCGTAGTAATGCAAAGTCATGAAAATAGACTGCCACTTTGAAGATTACTACATCTTAATCCTTGAGTACCCGATTTAATCATTTACGTTATTCATCATATATTTATGAAATCTAATTTCATAAATATATACTTTAGTAACTCCTTACTAAAGTGGTTGGGCCCAACACTCCGAATAACCAAACCAATTAAACTAATCTCAAGGGAATATTTTATATCTTCGTTAAGAGATTATTAATTCCATCTTGAGAATATATGTTCCATCAACATTAAATGCGGCTGCCCAACATACTGAGATTTTGATCGTAACTTATAGATCTCACTCCTGATATATCAAAGCAACCTACATCTCATGATCAGGTCCATTATTCTCTCAGGATTTAGAATTGATGTAAATAGAAGTCATGAGATTTATTATTCATTTGACAGTCGTTAGGAGAATAATAAATCTCACAACGGTCCAATTCGATATGTCTTAACTTTTAAAACATATCAACATACCAACTAGAAGTCTCCACTTCCATGATCAAGACAAATCAGCTTAGTTGATATGTTATAGTCTTCGCAGATGAAATGTCCAATTTCATCACCGACTACAAACTAAAATTCTGAGTTTACAAAGAACTTGTGATTTATATCTTTCTGTGACTTTTCACATAAATCACATACTATGCATCTCATGGACTAAGATAATGTCTCATTAGTTCATTTATAAATAGTCTCATATAATTAAACTATTTAATTATGTATAACATGCCAATAAATTGGATTTTAGGGCATAAACCCCAACACGAGTCTTGGCTAAAGAGAAGATGAAGTCTTTAGTTGTCAAACTAGCCTGGAAGGCCATCAACTAGACTTGGTCGTCCACTTCGTCTACTTCCAGGATTGCTCGGGTGAAGCGTCTCACATATGCCCTTAGGGTTTCTCCTTCTTGCTGTTTTACCGTCAGCAAATGGGAAGTTGGCCTTTTGTGCCTTTGAGCCTTGATGAAATGACAAACAAATGAATCACTTAATTGATCGAAGTTTGCTACTGAGGATGACTCTAACTTGCTAAACCAAACTTAAGCGACTCCTTTAAAAGTTGTTGGGAAGGACCTACACATCACTTCGTTAGGGGTCTTCTGAAGGTTCAACAACATCTTGAAAGACTCAATGTGATCTAACGGGCCTGGTTGCTCATCATAATATTCCAATTAAGGGAGTCTGAACTTTCGCAAGAGTGGGCATTCTAGGACTTCACTAGTAAAGGGTGAATCCATTCTCTTGATCATCCCATCTAAGTTTTTGGTCGATTTCCCTTTCAGAGCGTTCTTCATCTCGTCCATTTCTTTCTTCATATTTCTCAAGAGCTCATCATTATTGTGATTGGGCTGCTCTGTTCACTTGGAATTGGATCGCTCCATTTGTTTGGAACTTTCTTCTCCATTACTAGTTAAGGGGCTATGGCCCTCATTGTCGTCGTTGTTTCGATGACGTTGGCGAGGATTGGGCATATTGCTATTCTCATGGGAGAGGCGTTACCTCAATTCCTCATTTTGCTTGGTCAATTCTTCAACACTTGCTGCTAGTGTTTGAATCTGCTGGGTCATCTGCATTGGATCAAGTGGGGCTACTAAACTTGGATCCATTGCGTTGTTTGAATGGTAGAGCTACAAAAATCTGTATGATTCAGATCTATGTTCCCCACAAACAACGCCAAACTGATGAAGCCAAAAATGGTCGTTAGCCGATAGCCTCGTCGGAGCTTATGACGAGGTTACGTTCCCTGTAAAGATGAGAGAGAAAGTCACCAGAGTGGCATTAGCCAATGGTTCTCCAATGATAAGGTCAATAGAGTTCTCAATATCTCTCAGGGAATAAGAATGTAATTCTATATGTTTAGAATTGTGTACATTGTTTCTAGTGCTTTGTGGCTTATTTATAGCCTTCATATAGCCGTTGGGAGCCACATTGTGAGTGTAATCGTCTTAAGAGACATTAAGAGGTCAATGACAGTTACACTCACAATGAGGCTCCCAACGGCTATATGAAGGCTATAAATAAGCCACAAAGCACCAGAAACAAGGTACATAATTCTAAACATACAGAATTACATTCTTATTCTCTGAGAGATATTGAGAACTCTACTAACTTTATCATCAGAGAACCGTTGGCTAACGCCATTCCGATGACTTTCTCTCTCATCTTTGCAGGGAATGTGACATCGTCATAAGCTCCGGCGAGGCTACTAGCTGACGACCATTTTTGGCTTCATCAAATGGCATAACTATTGATCTTTAATTTTTTAGAAATTTCGCAAGCGTGGAAAATATAAGAAGAATATGTAATCTAATGGTGGAATTCTCAAAATTCACCTTCAAAAAAAAGATATTAAGGTTGTAGCATTATGCTACAACCAATTTTGTAACTAAACTTTGTCCTTAACTTATTTGTTTTATCATGTATATTTATTTAGTTCTACAACTAAAAAAAAAAAAAAAAATTGTATTTAGGTGAAACTTTATCTACAGTTCTATAATTGAGATAGAATTATATTAGAAGGGATTCATT
>JARYZH020002541.1:0-15167 GCA_030021035.2 Notholithocarpus densiflorus
GTTATTGCAGCCCTATTCCACTCCCTCCCTAACCCTTTTCAGCCCCAAGTCACCCTCCTTTGTTGGCAAACAAACTTGAGTCCAAACTACTTTAGCTATATGAACAGCCTGATCAGATTGAAAAGCTTCTCAATGTCCTTAATGAGCTTAGCTGGAAAAATGAAATAGCTTGTCCAATAAACTTGAATCCCAAACAAAACATATTGAATAAGTTGGACTATACCAGCAAAAGATAGGTTTTTAGTTGCCCAAGAATTTATTCTAGCAGCTATCTTCTCCAAAACCAACTTTCCATCCATATAAGACAGTTCCCTGGTATGAGAGGTAATCCAAGATATTTGACAGGAAGAATCCCCTCCTTAAAAGGTAAGACATGAAGAATTTGTTGTTTTGTTTCACTAATTTTGGTATAGCAGAGAACAAAATTGCACTCTTCAAAGCTAGGAACTCAAGGACAGATGAACAAATAGAAAAACCCCAACACCTTGACCAATCAAAAAAAGTGTGATGAAACACATTTTAATTTGAAGATAAAGAGTCTACGTCATACATTTAGCCATGGATAGTCGATTAAATGGGGTGCGATGGAGTTGGAATGTGAGATTTACTAAAAGGTTTTCATGTTTAGAAATTGGAGTCAATTAATTTTCTTTTTAGATCTTCTCTACTCAAATATCCCCAAGAGGTTAGCAACCAATAGGATGAGATGTAAATTTAAGGGGATTGATAATTTTGATGTTTTTTCTTAGTATGAGGTTATTTGGAGTAAAGTAGAAGAGTCTTTAGTGCTTCAATGCCCAAAGGAGGGCCTCATTTTTCATTTAGAAAGTAGTATGTAAGGTGATGTATGCACCTATATAAATGGTGAGACCGTGAACCATTTGCTGATCCATTTCATATGTTTTATAAAGGGTAGTCTTTAGAGCCTTTTGGGACCTGATGGCTGTTACCAAGGAACGTAGATTCGAGGAATTACTTTGAAAAACACCCCTCATTCCTGCAGCACATATTGTTTCTCTTATGGAACTCACATAATGAGAGAGACCGCATCACATCAGTTCTAACTATCCTGGGGTAGAAAGGGTACCACGAAAGGAAAGAGAGAAAATCATTACACCTATCCAAGAAAACCATGAGAGGGTCATGCCAGGCTTTTGAGGCAGGTTTGTTATTTTGTTGGAGTCACTGGCATGGAAACCATAGTTCAGATATTTGGAATTTGATTCTAGGCTGTTTAATGTGGACTGTATGGACGGAACAAAATCGTCGCTCCTTTGAGGACACTGAGAAGACATTGGTTGAGTTAAAAGATTTGTGCCACCATAGTCTTTTTGATTGGTCATGGTGCTGGGGTTTTATGGATTGTTCCTCTTTTATAGAGTTTATTTTTTCTCATAGAATAGCCTCTTGATTTCTTTTCTCTTTGCTTTCTGTTTTTGCTTTTCTGTGTTCATCATCATTAACACCATGTATTTTCCTTTCTTTTCTTTTTTTCTTAAATAATATTATTCTTATTACCAATCAAAAAAAAGGAAACATAACAACAGTTCTCTAACATAGTTCAAGGAAAAAGAAAAATATAATCTATAAGATATGTATTATGTCTCCATCATATCAGTTCTCTAACATGGTTCAAGGAAACAAAAAAATATAATCTATAAGATACATACTACATCTCAATCATATCAATAAATTTTTATTTTTTATAAGTTAAAAAAAAAAATGTATACTTGTGTTTGACTAGTTTACGTGTTAGCTGTCCTGCCCTTAGTAGCACCTACGGGTTTTGATGTACTCACACAATTATTGGGGCAATTTATCAAGCATGTTAAGCATAAACAAAGAAGTAGGGACTCTGGCCATGGCCAGCAAATTAGACACAATCAAAGAATCAGAAAATTAAGAGAGAGAGGACTTCCTTTTGCTGAAGAGCTGAGTTTGCTGAGAAAACAATAACCCAGCACCAGCGAAGGCAGATGTGGCATCCAACTGACTGCTTGAAAAAAAAATCAGTCTAGGAGTGAGTAAGGCTGAGGAGAATTGGGTTAAGTACTATTTACCCTGGGTTAGTTAGAGGGTTAAGTTTACCCGGTTTAAGTTATCCGGGTTAGGTTATCTGGGTTGGGTTAAGTTTAGTACTTTCTTTTCTTTTCTTTTTTTTTGATAGGTATGGAAAAATATTATTAAAGCTGGAAAAGCATGAAAAAAACAGAAGGTTCACGATAGTGAACAAAGAGGAAAGAGAAGTAAAAATAAACGAATTGTCACTAAACTATTCTAAGAGACAAAAGAAAATCCATAAGTGTAGAACAATCCGAGAGACCACTACACTGAGACCAACCAAAAAGGGTCCAATGACATAAATCTAACAACTGTGCCAAAGATTTTCTAATATCCTCAAAAAAATGCCGAGTCTGTTCAGTCCATATAGTCCACATTAACTGAGGTAGTGACAGAATTGGGGTATTTGCACATTTATGAAACATAAAGGAAGAAATTCCAATTCCTCTAGAAGTTGAATGAAAGAGTCCAACAGCTTTGGTTCTTTTTGAGGTCGTGATTACCTTCTTTTATTAAGTCCAATTGCCTAAAGAAACCTAAGCTGTGATTACTTACACTTAACATCATTTTTTTTTTTTGCTAGGTAATTATGGGGGATAGAACCCCCGAGCTCATAGATACACATGGTACCAGGTACCACCAGGCTACAAGGCCCAGTGGTACTTACACTTACATCATTTTCCTTCTAATTTCTATATAATATACCAAAAACATAGATATAATTTTCTCCCTACAGGAGTGTGGCAAAATAAATATTCCACTTAGCTGGAATATTTAAGTGGCAAAATAAATATTCCACTTAGCTAGATCTTCTTCCAGTGTCTAATTGTAGGATTAGAAAACTTGGAAAAGGAAGTGTGAATATGATGTTGATGAGAAGATTCTCGTAAAGAATGGGAGGGTCCACGTTTTTCTTTGTTGAGTCCAAATCTTTTGAATTTTCTGTCGAAGAAGGTGGTAATTTTTATTCATTACGTATTATTGAAAATGGTCGAGATTCTTCACACTTTGTCACTCTGGGGAAGGAGAGTGCCAAGAGGCTGTTGTTTAACGTGGAAGAATTGGCGTCTAAGCAATCACCTGTGCAGTTCTCTAGAACGTTTAGGGAAGGAAATAAGATTTTTATTATTCAGTTGGGGTCCAATGCTCGTGGAACTTTTTTGCTTGTTTCTGAACTCATTCATGGACGACGAAGAGGGTCCATAGTGATACCAGAAGGAAAATTAGGGAGAGGGTGGGGTGGTTTTGGTTTTCACCTAAGGAAGACATTAGAAGATTCTCTTCTCCGGCAGGGACATTCCGGAATTAGAAACAGTGAACCCAAGCTTCCTGCTGTGGTGGTATAGGAGGGGCGGCAGAAAAACTTTGGAACCATTGGAATCAAAAACGGTGAACACAAGCTTCCTGCTGTGGCGGTGCCAGAGGGGCGGCAGAGGAACTATGGGTTTCTGAATAAAGGGAAGGAGAAATTTTCGGAATTTCAAAATTTGAAAATCCCAAATTCCAGTGGTAATCTTTGTGATCTCAGCAATGATCTTCTTGGAAAAGAAACTGCTGGGTTTGGGGCAGAAGTCACGTCTGTTATTAATGGCATCGTTACCAATGGTATTAAAGGTAAGCTGACTTTGGATATTTGCCTCCGTGTGGAACGTGGGTCTAAAGGGACGTGGGGTGTTATCTTTTCAGAGGTCAAGGAAGTGGGCTTAAAGCCCAGTGGCCAGCAAGCTCCTAGTAAAGTGCCAGCCCCTGCTAGAGATAACAGGCCCATATTTAAACCTGCTTGGAAGCCCCGTGGCAGATTCTTGGGCCATATTGGGTCTGTTCAAAAGCCCAAAGCCCAGCAGCCAGCCTCTTCTTTACAAGACAATCACGTGAGGAGTCCTTCAGATGTGCTTCTATCTGTGCCATGTGACTCTTCTCACTCCCAAGTTGACCCCAAGACTCATATCCCTGCCGAAGAGGTGCCGGTGAACATGGTGGTGACTTCTTCAGATGCCGATGTTGTCGCATGCTCCGATATTGGCAAATCTGAGTTTGCAATCCAAAACCCAAAGGTTAGTTTTGTTTTTCTGAAACCACAAGTGCTTAATCCTGCTCCCACCTCTCTTTCGGAACCAGTTCAGATCAACGAGGGGCGTAATTTTGAGAAATCTGAGAACCCACATGCTGATTTAGTATCCACTCCACAAATATCCTCTTGTTCCGTTATGGTGGTTTCGGAGTCTAATTCCGCTGTCGATAGTGGGCTGGTTCAGCAACAGTTCAAGCATCTTTCACTTGATAATGCTGTGGACTCGAATTATTTTAGGGGCTTCTCGGACAAGTGGGGATTAGAACTTGGTGATGGGAAGAGGGTGGTGGTGCCGATGGGGGTCGAGAGACAGCCTTCAGGCTTTTTTAAGGGCTCTGTTTTGGACGAGCTTGTGGCCATGGATTATTCAGGAAATTCTTCGAGGCCTTCAGTGGTACAATCCGAGGGGGATGGGGTGATGGTGGAGGATGTAGACTCGGAGAGTTGGTCAGAAGGTGGTGAGATGGTTGAATTTGATCGACGAGGTTCGGATATTTCAGAACCTTTAAATGTGACTCCGTTAGCTATGTCGAAGTCTAATGAGACCCAAGAAGTCGATAACATATCTGGCTGTTTGGAAGATGATCAGTCTAGTATTCATTCTAGTTTGTCACCATGGTTTCAGAGCAAGTTTCAGGAGTTTGGCTCTTTTTTGGAGACTCCAGTTGAAGGTTTGGAAGATCTTGCTTCTAATTTTCTCTTGGCTGTTGAGGAGAAAATTAGACAAAGGGCTGCAGCGAATGCGTTGAGTAAAAAACCAAAGGGTGGAGGTAAGGGTTTAAGGGAGTTGAGGAGCTTGGTGAGCTCTATTAATTATGATTCTGCTTCTGGTAAAGCTAGAGGTTCCAATAGGGAAAGGGCTCTGATTGTGTCCCAATGAATTTGAAGATAATCTCTTGGAATGTGAGGGGGCTGAATGAGAAGGATAAAAGACTCCAAATTAGGAACCTTATTAGAATTTGGAGGGCTGATGTCATTTGCTTGCAAGAGACTAAGATGAAGCTTATCACTAGGGGTTTTATTAAAAGTATTTGGGGTTGTCATCATGTTGATTGGGTATACTTGAGCTCTATAGGCGCATCAGGTGGGATCTTGGTCATGTGGGATAGGAGGGTGGTGGAGAAGTTGGAAGAAGCTGTGGGTGACTTTTCGGTGTCTTGTAGATTTAGGAATGTGGGAGATAATTTTGAATGGGCTTTCTCTGGTGTGTATGGTCCTAATGTAGATAGGGAGAAGAGGCTGATGTGGGAGGAGTTAGCGGGTCTTTATAGTTGGTGGAATTTGCCTTGGTGTGTGGGTGGCGACTTCAATGCAATTCGTTTTCCTTCCGAACGTCTGGGGGCAGAGAACTTCACTCAGGATATGTATAATTTTTCTGATTTCATCTCTCTTAATGGGTTATTGGATATCCCATTGGAGGGTGGTAGTTTCACTTGGTCTAACTCTCTGTCTGGTTCTAGGATAGATCGCTTCCTCTTTTCTTCAGATTGGGAGGAGCATTATCCAAATATTCATCAAAAAAGGTTGGGTAGAGTTCTATCAGACCACTTTCCCATTTCTTTGGAGGGCGGGGATATTCATAAGGGTCGTAGGCCTTTTCGTTTTGAAAACATGTGGCTTCAAGTGGCTGACTTTGTGGAGAAGGTGAAAAATTGGTGGAACTCGTATCATTTTCTTGGAACTCCAAGTTACAGGTTTGCCATGAAATTGAAAGCTTTAAAGGGGGACTTAAAAAAGTGGAATGAAACCGAGTTTGGCAATGTCACAGTTAAGAGAATTAATCTTTGGAATGATCTGAATGCCCTGGATGCTAAAGAGGAGAGGGTGTCTCTTTCTGATGATGAGAAGCGCAATAAAGAGAGAATTCGCTTGGAGATTGAGAGAATGGCGTTGTTGGAGGAGATTAGTTGGAGACAAAAATCGAGGGTGCTATGGTTAAGGGAGGGGGATAGCAATACGAAATTCTTTCACCAGATAGCTAATTCTAATAGAAGGAGTAACAGTATTGGCAGTTTAATCTTTGGTGGAGTGTTGACATCAGATCAGGAAGTTATTGAAGAGGGTATTGTTCGGTTCTATAAGAGTCTATACTCGGAAGATAAGCACATTCGTCCTCACCCAGATGTGCTGAATTTTTCGAAGATTTCTGAGGATAAGGCAGGCTGGTTGGAAAGACCTTTTGAGGAAGCTGAGATTTTTGGAGTGGTCATGGATTTTGATGGTGATAAAGCTCCTGGACCTGATGGATTCCCTATGGCATTTTTTCAGGCTTGTTGGGCCATTATCAAAACTGATCTTTTGGAGGTTTTTCAGTATTTTTTTGATAATGCTCAGTTTGAGAAAAGCTTGAATGCTACTTTCATCTCTTTAATTCCAAAAAAAGCTGATGCAGTGGAGGTAAGGGATTTTCGGCCTATTAGTTTAGTTGGAGGGGTGTACAAAATTATTGCTAAAGTTTTAGCTAACAGGTTGAAAATGGTGCTTGGGGATATTGTTCACGAATCTCAAAATGCTTTTGTTAAAGGAAGACAAATTCTAGATTCTATTCTTATTGCCAATGAATGCTTGGATAGTAGGCTAAAGTCAGGAGTTCCTGGGGTGTTGTGTAAGTTGGATGTAGAGAAGGCTTATGATCATGTGAATTGGGACTTTCTCATTTATATGTTGGATCGTTGTGGCTTTCATGAAAAGTGGAGAAGATGGGTTTTCTTCTGCATCTCTACTGTTAAATTCTCAATTCTCATTAATGGTTCTCCATGTGGTTTTTTTGATAGCACTAGAGGTATAAGACAAGGTGATCCATTGTCCCCGTTATTGTTTGTCATTGTTATGAATGCTTTTAGTAAAATGTTGGATAAGGCAGTGAGGGATGGGCTCATGTCCGGTTTTAGGGTGGGTCCTACAGGGAACTCTTTGCAGGTGTCCCATCTTCTTTTCGCCGATGATACCCTGGTCTTATGTGATGCTGATCTGGGTCAGATTCTGTTTCTCCGGCTAGTGCTGTTTTGGTTTGAAGTAGTTTCTGGGCTGAATATTAATATGGGCAAGTCTGAATTGGTCCCCGTGGGTGTGGTTCCTAATATAGTAGATTTGGTGGATGTGCTAGGGTGCAAGCAAGGCTCCTTTCCAATGCAGTATCTAGGTCTTCCTTTGGGTGCTAATGTCAGAGATAGATCTGTTTGGAATCCAATTATTGAGAAGGTGGAGAGGAGGTTAGCAGGTTGGAAGCGTCTGTATCTCTCAAAAGGAGGTAAAGTTACTCTTATTAAGAGTACGTTGTCCAATCTTCCGACTTATTTTCTCTCTCTGTTTCCTATCCCAGTGGAGGTTGCGAACCGTATTGAGCAACTTCAACGAAATTTTCTCTGGAGTGGTATGGGGGATGTTAAAAAAACTCACCTAGTGAAATGGGCCACGGTTTGCACTCCTCTTCATTCTGGAGGTTTAGCTATTAGAAGTCTGAGAACTTTTAATAAAGCCTTGTTTGGAAAGTGGTTATGGAGATTTGGGAATGAGCGACAGGCCCTATGGAGGAGAGTGATAGGGGCAAAATATGGTTGTGAAAGGGGTGGTTGGTGCTCTTTTCCCGTTATTGGCCCTCATGGTGTAAGCTTGTGGAAGTCTATTAGTCGTGGTTGGCCATCTTTTGTTCTTCACATCCAATTTGAGGTTGGGGCCGGTTTTACTGTTAGATTTTGGCAGGATATTTGGTGTGGGGACGCTTCTTTGTGTGTGCTCTACCCAAGACTTTTTTCGTTAAGTCGAAATAAGGAGGCTTTTGTGGCTGAGTTGATGAAGTTCCCAAATGGTGTTCTTTTTTGGGATCTAACTTTTAGAAGATACAGCGAAGATTGGGATTTGGATTCCTTCTACAGTTTAATGGCTAGGATTTATGGAGCTTCTTTGAAAGGAGTTGGGGACGATAAGATGTGTTGGAAACCTGCTAGGGGTAAAGGTTTTACTGTTCGTTCCTATTACCAGGTGCTGACTAATAGTTTCGATCAGTCTTTCCCTTGGAAGACTATTTGGAAGTCTAAGGTCCCCTCTAGAGTTGCTTTTTTTGTGTGGACTGCAGCTTTAGGGAATATTTTGACTATTGATAATCTTAGGAAACGTCAGATTTTGATTTTGGATTGGTGTTGTATGTGTAAAAGAAATAGGGAATCTGTTGACCACCTCCTCATCCATTGCTCTATTGCTTTTGATTTATGGTCTATGGTGTTTACTTTGTTTGGCATTCATTGGGTTATGCCTAAAACAGTGGTGGATCTGTTGGCTTGTTGGAAAGGAAAATTGGGGAGGCATCGGAATTCGGCTATTTGGATGGCTGTGCCCCATTGTTTGATGTGGTGCGTTTGGAGGGAGAGGAATAATCGGCATTTTGAGGATTTAGAGAGATCTGCTGCAGATCTTAAACTCTTCTTCCTTAAGACTCTTCTGGATTGGGTTACAGTGTTTGGCTTTCGTTCTTTTTCTTCAGTCCATGGTTTCATGGACTTTTGTACTTTATGCACTTGATTTGTATTTGTTCTTGATGTATACTTCCTGTATACTCAGGTGACACCCTTTGTCTCTTTAATATATTCTTATTACTTATCAAAAAAAAAAAAATTTCTCCCTACAGCAAACCGGGCCATTTAATAATCAAATAATACTATACCATATTTGTTTGATCAGTAAAATAAAACTTCTATAGAAAAAAAAAAGGTCCCAATTACAATCCTATTCTATACTCATAATTCAATTCCAAAGTCCTCTCTGCAAAACCCTAATCAATTTTCCATAGAAAAGCTAGAAAAATTATTGGAGAAGTAACACAAGGTCCAATTTACCCTCCTTGCCCCCATTAATGTCAAAATCTTTCCACATCAACTAACAACCAAAGTGAATCAATAGACTGCAGTCTACTTCATATAATTCAGCTAAACAAAACAATACTTATTTTTTGGGCAAACACCACTTATGGTCCTTAGAGTTTCTCCCATTTTTCAGTTTTGACCTTAGAGTTTCAAAATAGTTAAAAATTTGTAAAATAATCCAAATTGTATTTTCCCAACAGCAGAATAGAGAATTTTTTTTTTTTTTTTGATAAGTAAGAAGAAAATATTATTAATAAGGGAAAAGCATGAAAATACAAAGGGTTCACGGTAGTGAACAAAAATACACAAGCAGCCACTAAGAAAAACTAAGAAAAGCTAATAGACGAAAGGAATTCCATAAGGGTAAAACAATCCGAAAAACCCCAACACCGAGACCAATCAAAGAGGGTCCGTTGGCACAAATCTAATAACTGAACCACAGTTTTCCCCTTATCCTCAAAAGAACGCCGATTCCGTTCAGTCCAAATAGTCCACATTAAACAGCTTGGAACCAAATTCCAAATATCGGAGCTATGCTTCCCAAGCCAATGGTACCAACAAAATAATAAGTCCGTTACTGAACCTGGCATGACCGAATCGATCCCAAACAACCAAAGCATATGAGTCCACAAAGAATGAGCTATCGGACAAAAAAGTAACAGGTGATCCACAGATTCCTCATTACAAAAGTACATACAACAATGATTCACCAAAGGGCGACCACGAAGCATAAGGTTATCCAAGGTAAGAATCTGACCATGAGCTGTTGTCCACATAAAAAATGCCACCCTTTTAGGAACCTTGACTTTCCAAATGCCCTTCCAAGGGAAAGTGGAAGGAGCTGCATTTCGAATCTTATGATAAAAAGACCGAGTGTCAAACTTCCCACTTCCATTAAGACCCCAACGAAGCCTGTCACCCCCATCACCCCTAGGGATCCAGGTTTGGATGAAATGAAGTAGGGAATAAGAAGCCGCTAACTCCCAATCATTGAAATCCCTAAAAAAGCTTAAACTCCACACTCTGTCGTTATCACCCACTGAAGGGCTTAACACTTCAGAAACATAAGCTTCTTTATTAGCAGAACACAAAAATAACTGGGGATAAAGAATTTTAAGAGGGACATCTCCAGTCCATTTGTCATGCCAAAAAAGAATACGAGAACCATCCCCCACTACAAAAGACAAATGCTTAGCAAAACTTTCCCACCCTTCACTAATACTCCGCCATAAACCACAACCATGAGCCCTTCTGCAAACTCTAGAGCACCAACCCCCTTTCCCCTCCCCATATTTCATGGCTATGACCCTCCGCCATAGATGAGTGATTTCATGGCCATACCTCCAAAGCCATTTCCCTAATAGAGCCTGATTAAAATACGCCAAATTCCGAATTCTCAAACCACCCAACTCGCGCGGTAAGCAAACCTTTTCCCATGCTACCAATGGATATTTGAAACACTCAACTGAAGAACCCCATAAAAAATTCCTCTGAATACATTCCAATCTATTCGCCACAGCTTTAGGGATAGTAAAAAGGGAAAGGTAATAAGTCGGAAGGCTTGAAAGGGTACTTTTCAACAATGTGAGCGGCTTCAGAAAAGTGGACAATCTTATCCTCTTTTTTTGTTCCATGTCAATACCACAAAGCAATTATAAGCCATCTTGGTAGTCACATGGCACTTGTAATCCACTTAGATTACCGGTGTACAATTTCTAAACCATTTAGAACCTTTTTTTTTTTTAAATCATAAACATGCCCAATCACATGAAATGTTAGTGTCCAGATTAGCATGTAGACCAAATTATATCATTCTAAAAATTTAAGGATTCCATTACTACTTTAGAAACCCTAGCTAAATAGGAAAAATGAGGCAAAATTTAATGACCAAAAGTGGCTTTTGCTCATTATTATTTTTACATTTTTAAAACAAACCCTAAGGTTGTCACTAGGGTCACGTCAGATCGATGCAACTCCCACACTCAAAACAACATAACACATTTAATCAATAAAAACCCCTAACAAAACACGACTCTACCAGTCTGCCTACAGTTACATGGTTACAGCAACTTATGTTTGGCCTAATGCGAAACAATATGTCAGTTGCACAACACAGTATCAGAAGGCAACGGCTGAGCATAGCAGAAAAATCTAAGCATGCCTAATGAAATGGAAAGTGAAACAAATTTTCATACAGAATATGGATTGGATGTGACACTTTCAGCATATGGAAAAAGATAATAACATAAGTCTTCATTTACATTTACCATTTCGTGCTTGCGAATGACTCATCCCATCATCAGCCAAAACCACAAAATCATATTTAACAATTTTGAACACTCTTTAGAGCATCTTCTTCATCTACAATGGGGATTTTGGCCATCATCAGTCCAATATTATTTGGGGGGATATCCCTCCATGTTTAATGTGGACTATTTGGCAAGAAAGCGGCATACTTTTGAGGGGACAGAACGTACATCATTGTAGTTGAAATTGTTTTTGCTGTGATTGTTGTATGATTGGAACAGGCTGTCTTTTTTCTCTTTCACGGAGTTTGTGGACTTGTGTTATTTTTGTTAGACTCTAAGACTCTCTCTCGTATACTACCTGTGTACATTGGGTTTTTTTTTTTCTCTAAATTGATAAAATTTTGCTACATTACCTATAAAATTTTTTTAAAAAATTATGACTACTCTTTAGTCTTTATATCCATTCAAGAACAAATTAAATCCAAAAGCCATATATTGAGGTTTGAAACTTAATATTTAAGTATAGCAACACAAAAATATCTAGTATATACCAAGAATAAGATAGAACTGAGGAATGTAAATGCTGAAATTTTGAGTTGAATACTTGAATCGAGCCTTTTTACCTGCACTTCCTCTTCTTGCTCACTTTCCTCCTTGGGAACTACCTCATTTGGTTTGTCGAGTAAGACAAGGTTCTCCACATAATTATCAGCATAAGAACAACCTGTGCTTTTACAAAACCCCAAATTCTTCACTTGTTGGCTCTCAGGGTCATATGAAAAGAGCATCAAACCACCTGATTGCATTTTCTGCACTAATACATAATCATTCTTCCAGAAACGTAACACTTTCCAATATTGCATATTGAGGTCAATAGTGAACTGTTTAGTCCAAGAATCCACAATGCCGTACTCTTTCATCACCCAAATAGAATAACTATAATGCCAACTCTCATAACATATTAGAGAAAGCAATCCTTTGAATTCTGAGGTAAAAATACGATCATCCGATCCAAATTTACCATATGGCAAGGATATCAAGCGGAAAACCTCATCACCCAAATCAAATGACAAAACTATAAAACTCTGGGCATTACCCCAATCATTGGCCACAAAATAAACAGCTCCATTTAAAGAAGCTGCTTGCTGGGGCCGATTACTCATAGTAATCTTAGGCGGGTATGAGTCACGACCACTAGTTACTCTCCAAGATCCCTCGTTAACAGAGTAAACCTCAAGCAGAGGTGGTTTGGCACCTTCGTACCTAGTATCACTTTTATAGGCAATTCTCACCACCTTATAATCATTGGTCCTCGAATCAAACCCAAACGCTAGATAACAAGGAAATTCGGCAGTAACAGAAGGGTTGGGAAGGGTAATAAATTTTCTAATACAAGGATTCCAAAGAATACAGCGGTTTCCTTCATAAAGACAAAACAATCCATTCGCGGAACCGACTAATTGAAAATAGCTAAGACGACGACTCCTTAGTGGTAACTTAAGGTCTTGAATTTCTTCTTCAGATGAGGAGACATTATTGTCATTGTCTTCGTGAATTAATTTGTAGCGCTCTACACGGAGTGCAACATCCAAATACCTAACAATTAATTTGTTGGATTTGGAGTGTGATCGAGTTCGAGTGAGATTGGAATTGATGAAGGCAGGACTTGTGATTAGAGAGTTCCATGATTTGGAAACGCACCTGAATCGGATTAGGGATTTCACGGGTAGTCTATGCAGGATCTCCAGCAACACATCGTATGGCAGATACTCCAGGTCCATCATTCCGGATTTTTTTTTTCGGCTTTACCGAATTCGGAGTGTTGGGAATTTTTGTCAATTTAAAGCACTTGTTGTGGGCCTTGTGACAGACCATTAAATTTTACTAACAAAAATTACTTTTTTCTATTTTGTATAAATAAAAATATATTTTTAAAAATAGAGTAGGATAATTTTATTCACTCAAGTAAGGTTTCCACTTGATAATTGGCACATGAATCTATAGAAGAATTGCACCTTGATTTATATGCATATTCAATGAACAAAAATGTTTCAATCATCAATCATGGATAGTCAATTAGATGGAGTGAAGTGAAGTGAAGTTAGAATGTGAGATTTATTAAAAGGTTTTCATGTCTAGAAATTAGAGTCAATGAAAAAATTTTAGATCTTCTCTACTCAAATAAGAGGTTAGCAACCGATAGGATGAGATAGAGGGTAGTCTTTAGAGCCTTTTGGGATCTAATGGCTATTACCAGGGAAGGTAGATTGGAAGAATTAATTCGAAAAGCACCCCATAAATATTTGAAATTATGTCTCGGTATGTCTTATGTGGCTATCATTAGAAACAATTATATGTTTTACTATACATAAAAAAATATTTTCTAATCTTAAGTTGGAATCATTGATGATTTGAACTAATTTTAATTGGTCTCCTGTGTGGCGTCTTACTAGCTGCATTCCCATTTTGAATTTATAGAATCGCTTCATTCCTGTTGGGTTACTGTATTTATCATCATAAACACAGAGTAATCTTGTCTTTTAATTAAATATCTTTGTTTATAAAAAAATAAAATAAAATTAAAACTATCCTAGACTTAGAAAGACACTTTACATTTTTGTCTAAAATTTTAAATGATCCTTTCCAAACAAAGAAGGCTTGACAAACCAAAAAACAAATCTGGACAACAAGAAAAAACAGCTGCCACATTACGCGAATGCTTAAGTCCTATGTATTGTTGTTACCTGCAACACAAATGACAATCACAAAAAATATTAATCTTCAATTTATAAAATCATTAGCAAAAAAAAAAAAAAAAAATTCTTCTAGTACCAACCATACTCTGAAATCACCTACTAACAACAATCACATTACCAATACAACAATAATAGACAAGAATTGTGTCACATTACAAACCATATAAAATAAACTATAACGAACCCTTAACCAAGTGCTGTCCAAGGACTGCCAATTCTACCGTACAGAGAATCTAACCAGCTAATGAATTCCAATCAATTCCCACTTTTTAAATATTTGTATTTGCAGTCTTTTTATTTTATTTTTTTTATTGGTCGTGATAATAAAGATAATCAACAAATAAATTCATATAAAACACCAAAATCAAATCAATAAACAGTAAAGGCAAATTTCCTTGTATTATCAATCATACTAGAAAATAATCCTGAAATTCATTTCTTTCCCCTGATTATCCAAGAAACAAACATAGCCAAGGTACAATGATAATATATATATATATATATATGAATAAAAATGTATTAAAAAAAAAAACAAAAGAAAGATATAGAGTGAAGTCCAAAACACCAAACCAGCAGCAAACGAACTGCAAACCCCATTTTGAAAACTAAACAGAACCACCTCCCCCAAACTAATAAATTACACCAAGAAAAGGGTGCATACAAACTCTCCAGCAAACATATTACACTCCACCTAGAGGATTAGTCAAATAACCTACTAGCAGCAAACAGCATCTAGCTAGCACAGAAGTTGCAACAATTTGAAAGCAGCAAGCAGGGGAAACGTGATTCACCAGGCCCCTTTCTATTTGCAAATTATTCTAGTTTTTTTTAGCACAAGCACATGACTACTAGCTCAACCATCACCAAACCAGTCACAACCATGCTAAGAAAAAATTGTCTAACACCTAATCCTCAACATATACTTACTGTCAATTGTTGTGATCCTTTTAGGCACTAAGGCCCCTATTCTCCATTTTATTTCCAAAAAAAGTTCTTTTAACCATTTGTTCATCAGTAAACATAATTTTTGAAAATTTACAAGTGTTCCTCGGCCTCCAGATATGATATACAGCAGCTGCTATGGCCATTTTCCCCACTCTTGATTGTATACTTCTACCTGTTAGATTTTCCCCCCAATCAATTACTGCTCCACAGTGATCAGGCACCTGCT
>JARYZH020002542.1:0-15162 GCA_030021035.2 Notholithocarpus densiflorus
AACATACAGACACAGGAGATAAGCTAAGCAGAACCCATCAACGAGAGCCCCTCAAACCTTAGCAGAACATCCTTTGTTGGTTACCCAAAAGAGAAACCGATGTTGTTTGTCAACTGCGTGAATATATGAACGATACAACTTATATAATTGAATCCAAGTAGATCAATAAATATGATACAACTATATTCCTTTTCTGTCATCTAAGCAATGTTGTTTGTTTGTTCTCTTCTTCATAAGTTCCCTTTCTATTTTCTGTTTCTTTTTTCCTTTGTTTGGGGAATGTGCGTCATCAATGTCACCGACTGTGAGAGTCTGTGAGTTATGGACTCTCAGAATAAGACCAAAAGACAGTCCTGTCCATGTTTGAACATTTTTTTATGAAAATATCGGGGATATTTTTGTCTTTTAGTAGTGTATGATTGACAAAGGAATGAGAGTGGGAGGTGCATTTGGGTGTGCCTTGTTTGTCCGATATAGTCATAGAGAGAGAGAGAGAGAGAGACTGACATATATTGTTGGAATCAAGAAGATGTGGCGCTTTTTGAAGGCTTCAAATATTGAGCCCATCTCTCTCCTTATCTGGTCCCACTACCTCTGATTCCACCCAAGATTCTAAAAAAACCTACCATTCCTTGCTCCCATGTCTCAACATACCAAAAGTGTGGACTGGTAGATTCTGTGGACCATGTTGAACGGATGATTATGAAAATATTTTTGCTAAAATACTATTTTTATCCCTATATTTTAGGGGTCACAATTAATTTGATCTCTACAATTTTAACTTGTAATCAAGTTAATCTCTACCATTATTTTACTAACAAAAAAATCCTTAAATGGCTAATAGATTGCACAGTTTGCACATTTAAAGTTTAGGTGGCTGATAAAATTTTTTTTAATTGCTATTTAAAAATGCCACATCAACCTCTTAAAAACCCATGTCAAAGAAAAAAATTGAATTACTAATTTTTAAGAAAAATAAAAATAACCAAAAAAAAGAAATCAATCTAGTAATTTCATTTTTCTTGCAATTTCTCATTCGTAATGGCCCAACTCCCCTCTCTCGAAACCATGTCCAAACCTTGAACCTAAAAAATGAAATTGAAAGAAAAAGGAAATTGCTAAGTTGATTTATTTGGTTCGTTTTTATTTTTCTTTAAAATTCACAATTCAATTTTTTTCTGGCATGGATTTTTATGAGGTTGATGTGGCATTTTTAAATAGCAATTAAATCATTTTATTAGTCACTTAAGTTTTAAGTGTGCCAACTGTGCAATCTTTTAGCCACATAAGCATTTTTTTTTATTAAGTTTATTGTAGGGACTAAATTAATTGTAACCCTAAAATGTAAGGATCAAAATTGTGTTTTTGCCAAATATTAAAACTTGGGTGTGATATTTTTTCATGATTACATATTATGATTAGAGAAATATCATTTTTATTTTAGTCTACTTTTATAACTGTGAATAATAATTTATGATAGGTAAGAGGTCTATTTATCATACCAAATTTATTAACCTTTGGAAAGAGATAATACCTCTGTCTTTCTCTTTATAAAGTTTAGTTTTGTTATTCAGTGAAAAAAATAAGCAGATTCTAATAATGATAGATACTCACCTTTTGAATGCAATTTTGGTTTCTCTGTTCATTTTCTAATGTTAAGTGATTGAATTTTTACTTTTTTTTCTGAATAAAGTATTTGAATTTATGGCTAGTTTTGAAACCTATCAAATAGATAAATCAATCAAATTTGCAAGAACTTAGAACCATTTGAGAATCATTGTATCTAATGACACAACAAATTTTAAATATATATATATATATATTTATATCAGTGATGATTATTTGTAAAAGTGATATTACACTAATTACATTCTATCATCTAAAAAAGTTGTAAAATAATTATGAAATTTAATGTATTTGACTATATGTAGAATTGTTGATTGATGTTAAGCAGAGGACTGGTGGGTTAAGTCTAGCATCTTGTAGAGGTGGAGGCCCGGTTGGGCTGAGAATAGCTTCACATTGGCGCTGGGCTACTACCTTTTAAGGGAATAAAATTGTGCATTCACTAGGAATGGCAACGGGTCAAGTTTAGGGCTGGTTTTTTAATGCCCGAACTCGACCTGTTTAATAAACATGTTTTTTTTTAACCCCAAACCTGCCCCTTCGAGCCCCTGCGGGCCCCATCCAGCCACTTATGGGCCTAATTTAAAGCAGTGGCCCAATCCGATCCAACCTTTAAAAAAAAAAAAAAAAAAAAAATCGATTTTACCACCACAGAAACACAAACACAAACATAAACAAAAACACAAATCAGTTTTTTTTTTTTGGCTCTTCTTTGTTAATACATATTTTTCACTCATAAAAAAAACACAAATCACAAACAGAAACACAATCCCATCCTCCAATCATCAAATCTTTCTCCGATCTAACAACACGACCACATCTCTTTCTGATCTAACAATCCCGTGCTCTAATCTAACAATCTTGTGCTCCTCCGTGACAAACAGCAACCGCCACATGATGAGAGTGAGGGTGATTGGGTGAGGGGCGGCTGAGAGAAAACGAGAGTGAGAGTGAGAGAGGTAAGGGGCGGCGAGGCTAAGTGAGGCCATGGGGCTGAACGAAGTCGTGAGGGGAGCATGAGGCTGAACGAGGCCGTAGGGCTGTGAGGCTGAGTGAGGCCGTGAAGGGAGCGTCTAAGTGAGGCTGTGAAGGGAGCGTCTGAGTGAGGCCAAGAGAGGGTGGCTGGCGGTGAGAGCTTGAGAGAGAGAGAGAGAGAGAGAGAGAGGGTCGCTGAGAGATGAGGGATTGGGGGTTAGGTTTAGAAAAATGAAATCTGAAATGAAAGAGGAGTATTTATACTAGGGTTTTTTTTTTTTTTTTTTTTTTTTTTAATAATACATATGTATACAGGTCGGGTTCGAACCGAGTATGCATAAAACTCAAACCCGACCTGAACCCGCTTCGAGTCTGATTTTTAAAACCCAAACTCGACCCTATTGTTTAGCGGGTCGGGTCAGGTTAGGTATACGCTGGTCGGGTTATATTTGCCATCCTTAGCATTCACCATAAACTATAATTTTTGATGTAGTAAATAATCACATGTTTTTGTTATGTTGTTTAAACAACAGTTTTCGTTGTTTAAACAACACAACATGTATTTTCACAGCATTTTTTTATTCACACATATTTCTATAATACTTAAATAACGTTACTAGAATAACATTACTAAACGAGCCCTAAGTATTTAGTCCTGGCCATTGGTATTGCAAGCGCTTAATCATAACCATCAATAATTCTTGAAACCAACATTTGAGTTAAAGTAAGCAGCTTTTAATTGACTCGTTGATTAGATCTTTTAGTACCATTCCAAAACAAAGTCATGGCTGTAAACAAAAGCAACGTTGGACGTTTTGTCTTTCTAGGATTGTTGATGACTTTAGTTTCATTGGATTAACTTTTTTTTTTTTTTAAATAAAGATATTAAGTAAATAAATTGAAAAATAAACTCATCACACAGCACAATAACTACTCCCATTGTTTATACTTAATAGACAACAATATATCAATTTTTTAAAAATTTTAAATTAACTCATGCACTCTTATACAAATGAGATCAAACCTGCAATTAAACAATAGCTATCGACAAGGGTGTAATGCCTTATAGTTCGAATGGTAGGTATTTATTGGTATTCTCAACAAAAATATGTAAAGTTTAAATTCCCACTTCCCCAACCAAAAAAGAAAGAAAAAAAAAAGAAAAAAAAAAAAAAAACACAAGGGTGGAATGTTGTTGGGTTATTAGCCTATTGGCAAGTCAATTTGTTTATTTTATTTGTGATATAATATCTATGAAATTTCCATTAAAAAGTTGTATAAATTGTTGTAAGATTTCTGTCTTCCATTACTATTCTTTTGAAATTATATTTTTTGTTCCGAAAGAGTAAAGAGGGAGAATAATATATATATATATGTATGTATGTATGTATATAAAAGCAAGCCAAATTTAGTGCACATATTCATCTTATTTAATTTGCTAAACTCATGTATTATTAGTACACAAATTGATAATCAAAACTGTGTTAAAATGTGACAACTGCGGATTGAGATCAGGTGCAATCAAGGGAGTCAATATCGTATCGGGAGCTGTTTTGGTTTGATCATAGGTACGAAATATTTTAGTACCGATTAATACTGGTGTACATTTTCAGAATTTTCGCTAATTATATATATATATATATATATAATTACATTCTAACCCAACCCAACATTGTAATTGTAAAATTATAATAATAATATAGATATTCAAGTACATATATAGATCTAAATTTTTTTTTACCTTGGATTAATTCCTAAAAAATAAAAAATAAGTAGTTTTATAATGAAAAATATATGAAAAGTAAAAAATAAAAATAAAATGAAAACTTAATTCTTGAACAACAAGCGGAAATGTCATAT
Source organism: Notholithocarpus densiflorus (assembly GCA_030021035.2). Taxonomy (NCBI): domain Eukaryota; kingdom Viridiplantae; phylum Streptophyta; class Magnoliopsida; order Fagales; family Fagaceae; genus Notholithocarpus; species Notholithocarpus densiflorus. The sequence goes on from JARYZH020002542.1 coordinate 4,462, forward strand.
GGGTACAATTCAATCAACTAAAAAAATAAAGAAAAAAGCAGGGGTGTTTGGTGAGTGTTTTCAAATAATAATTTTCAGTTTTTAAACAATATTTTACATATTTTCACACATTTTTTCACCAATATGTATTTTCACAAAAATTTTTAAACAACAATTTTCAATTTTTAAACACATATACTAAAGCCCTAAGTTTTAAATTTAAAAAAGACTTATGGCTGCCATTGACATTGAAAAAGGCAAAACCCAAAGCTTTTTTCAAACTCTTAACACCCTCCCATCAACCACGTGTCCTAGAAACTAACTTTTAATATATATATTTTTTAACTTTTGCATTGAGAAGAGCACTGGTCAGCGTACAAAACAAGAAGGAAATAAACTTGGCATGCCTTCCAGCCAGATCTTCAGTACACCCACAAGAGAAATGATGTAAACTAGAGAAGAAGAAGTGGGGCGAGAAGAAGGCTGTAAAACTAAAACAGTGCAAGAAGAAGAAACAGAGAAGGGTGCAAGGCTGAAAGCGGTGGCGATAACATTTTCTTGGCTTTTTTCTTTTTTAGAGGTATGTTTTTCTGGTTTTTTCTTTACCGGCCCGAATCAGTTTTACCGGCCGAAACATCCGATTTTCTCCGGTAAGGCCGGTACAGTTCGGTATCGGCCGAAATTTGAAGCGGAACGAAACATAAGTGTTTCTGTACCGGTCCACACGGTTTTCTTTCTGTTCAAAGGGCCATTGTAGGTGTTTTGTCTGCTTTCGATTATTGATGCCAGTTGGGGAACTGTGCATTTTTTTACCCTACAACTACGTGTTTTACTATCATCCAAGCATTCAAAAAGCAGGGTCTTATCTTTTGGTCAATCTGCTACTCCATTCCTAATCACACAGATCATTCTGGTCTTACTCTTACCCTCCAGTTCTCAGTTCTCACAAAGATTTGCGTTCTTTCAATTCTCACTAATTAAGAAATGGCGGAAGGAATTCTGTACGACGTTGCTGCTGGAATTATCGGGAAAGCAGGCAACCTAGCACTCAAAGAGATCGTGCTCATCTGGAGTGTCAACGACGAGATTACCAAACTTGGGGAGACAGTTTCTATTATCAAAGCTGTGCTTCTGGATGCAGAGGCGAAGCAACACAACAGTGAAGCGATCAAACTGTGGCTGAAAAGCCTGAAGGATGCCATGTGTGATGCGGATGACTTGCTGGATGAAATCTCCACTGAGACCTTGCGACGGGAAGTGATGACCCGCGACAAGAAGGCCAAAGAGGTACGCATCTTCTTTTCCAAATCTAATCAGCTTGCATATGGTCTTAGAATGGGTCATAAGGTTAAGGCCATGAAGGAGAGGTTTGATGAGATCGCAGCTGCTAGGAATAAGTTTGGCTTAGAAGAACGTTCTGAGGAGAGTCGAGTTCGGTATAAGGCAAGAAATCAGACTCATTCTCTTTTACCTGCTGAAGATGTTATCGGGAGGGAGGATGATAAGAAGGCTATTATTGAATCTCTGTTGGATTATGCCAATGCTGAAGAGAATGTTTCAGTCCTTCCGATATTTGGAATCGGAGGCCTAGGAAAGACGACAGTCGCTAAACTTGTCTTCAATGATGAACAAATCAAGAACCATTTTGAGCTAAAATTGTGGGTATGTGTGTCTGATGATTTTGATGTGAAAATAATTGTTGAGAAAATCATGGAGCAGTGTGTCAAAAACAAGAAACCAGAATACCTTGAAATGAACACATTAGTCAATGATCTTCAAAAAGAAATTAATGGAAAAAGATACTTGCTTGTGTTAGATGATGTGTGGAATGAGGATCGTGAAAAATGGTTTAGCTTGAAAGCTATTTTGAAGGGTGGCACAAGAGGCAGTGGAATATTGTTGACTACACGTAGTGAAAAAGTGGCAGAGATTACACAATCTAAGCAACCACACAAGTTAAAGGGTTTAGATGATCAACAGTCTTTGTCTTTATTTAAGAAGATGGCGTTTAAAGAGGGGGAAGAACAAAAGAATGCAAGCTTTGTAGAAATTGGGAAGGAAATTTTAAAAATGTGTGTAGGAGTTCCGCTTGCAATAAGAACAATCGGTGGTATTTTGTATTTTAAAAAATCTGAAATGGAGTGGTTATTATTCAAAAACAATGAACTTTCAAAAATACCTCAGAATGAAAATGACATTTTACCAACATTAAAGTTGAGTTACGATCATCTCCCATCACATTTGAAGCAATGTTTTGCTTTTTGTAGTATATTTCCAAAGGATTATGAGATTGAAAAGGCGAGTTTGATTTATATGTGGATGGCGCAAGGATTCATCAAATTGTATAATGAAAAGAAATGTCCAAAAGATATTGGTGATGAGTATTTTATGGATTTGCTTTGGAGATCATTCTTTCAAGAAGTTGAAGAAGATGAACTTGGCAATATTTCAAAATTCAAAATGCATGATCTCATGCATGATATAGCAATACAAGTAATGGGATCAGAGAGCACCACCATTTATTCAAAAGAGAATGTCATTGACGAGAAAACTTGTCATGTGTCATTTGGGTATACGTTGTACTCATCATCGGAGATTCCGATCTCATTATCCAAAGCAAGAAGGATAAGAACATTTCTTTTGCCATGTCAACAAGGGTATGTTACTTCAAATTTGGATAGTTCAATTTGTAGTGAAATTATTGCAAGTTTTAAGTTCATACGCTTGTTGGATTTGCATAACATGGGGATTAAAACAATTCCAAGTTCTATCAAAAAGTTGAAGCATCTAAGATATCTTGATCTTTCTTGGAATCAAGACGTTGAAATGCTTCCTAATTCTATTGTCAAGTTGTACAATTTGCAAACACTTAAACTCTCTGGGTGTTATAAACTTAAAGAATTGCCAAGAGATATTAACAAATTAGTGAACCTCAAGTTTCTTGAGATTGATGAGTGTTGGAGGTTGACTCATATGCCAAATGGACTGGGCCAATTGACTAATCTACAAACATTGACAAGATTTGTGATGAGTAAGGGTAGGATTGACTCAGTACCTAAGAGTAACGGTGGATTGAAAGAACTTGATAGGCTAAATGAGCTGGGAGGAAATCTCTCAATTGAAAATCTAAAACATGGGAAAGATGGCGCATTAGAGTCTAAGGCTGCAAATTTGAAAGGGAAACAACGCCTTTATAGCTTGTGCTTAAATTGGGTAGAAGAAGTCATTGATGAGACCAATGTTGGTTATGATGACATGTCACTGGAAGCCTTGCAACCATATATAAATCTCAAAGCATTGAGTTTAGAGAGATACGGGGGAGTGATATTTCCACATTGGCTTGCGTCGCTCACAAATCTTGTCCAATTTAAATTATATTTATGTAAAAAATGCCAATATCTTCCACCGTTGGACCAATTTCCTTCTCTCAAAATTATCGATTTGAGCGGATTGGATTCTTTAGAGCACATATCAGATTCAGAGAGAGATAACAGTGATTCTTTATTCTACCCATCTTTAGAGACACTCTATATTAGAGAATGCCCTAATTTAAAGGGATGGTGGCGGGGAAGGAGGGATTCTCTTCCTTCATTTCCTCGTCTTTCCTACTTACACATTAGTAATTCCCCTCAGCTGACTTCCTTTCCTTTGTTTCCATATCTCGAAAGATTGATCCTAAGTAATTGTAGCTTGAAGCAGTCATTGGAGAGGATGATGATAAACAACAAGACTTCTTCAGGGAATCTACCATCAATCGCTTCTTCTTCTTCTTCTTCTTCTACAGTTGTTGCCCCTCTCTCCAAATTAAGTTCGATGAATATAGAGAAAACGGAAGAAGCTTTGCCAGAGGAGTGCCTACCAAATCTCATTTCTCTCCGTACTCTATATCTAGACAAATGTCCTCTTCCTCAAGGCATTCGATATCTTACGGCACTTCAAAATCTGTATGTTTCGAACTCTGAGGTGGTTGATTTATCCAATGATTGGGATGAGATGGAATGGCAAGGACTTACGACCCTTCTCTCTTTGGATTTCTATAAACTTCCGAAGTTGGTCTCTCTCCCAACGGGGCTTCAATATGTCAGCTCTCTACAAAATCTCCAAATTTGGGACTGTCCTAGTTTGATAGCTATACCGGAATGGATCTGCAAACTTATATCTCTTCAATCACTTGAAATTTATGGTTGCCCTAATTTGGAATCATTGCCAGAAGGAATCGGTGCCCTTGCCTCTTTGCAAACACTAGATATTAGACGATGTCCCATCTTACTGAAAAGATGCAAGAAGCAAATCGGGGAAGATTGGCATAAAATTTCTCACATTCCCAATTTGAAAGGAGCTCTGTCTCGGCAAGAAGAAGAGCCAGGTATATAAAAGTCTACCTTCAATTAAAAAAACCCAAAAGCCCAATTCTTCTTCTCCATGCATTGTTCTCTCTCAACGTCTGTATTTCTTGGTGATTTAATTTCAGATGAAGGAGAACCAAATGAAGAAGCAAAGAAGCCTGCTCTTAAGAATTGGGACTTAATTAAAGCTTTTGGGTGCTGCAATTGTTCAACAACTCAACAACTCACTCACTGGTACTATCTCCTTTCTTTTCTTTTCCTTTTCCCCCTTTATCTGCTCATAATATTCTCATTTTTTAAATTATGTTTTGGAAAAAAAAATTAATGTGAACTTTCTTTTACCCATTGTGTAAACAGAGTCAATATTACTAGGAGAATTGAAGTGGGCAACCGTGCCATAGGATTCAGCTCATTGTACAGGTATTCAATTCCTTTTTAAATATATAAGCTTCCAATTTTCTGTTATGTCTACAGATAATGCCATTTATCACAATTTGTTATCTAAGTTAAATCACTATGGGATCATGCTTTGTAGTAAAATATAATTTTCAAGCATCGTGGTTTTATTTTGAAAATGTTACTATATGTTATCGAAACATTGAACTATCTAAGTTTTCTCAGTTTGTTGATTTTAATATTGTTGGCTGGTTTGAGCTAAAAAAACATGAATTCTACCACTGACCTGTTTTATAAATTATAACACCAAATATACTTTATAGAGATCAAGCACCGACTCATTATTTTTATTGTCATTACAAACTAAATACTGCAGTCAATACAAATCCTTTTTTTTTTTTTTTTTTTTTTTTTAAAGCTAGTTTTTCTACTGATAGTAACAGTAGAACCTGATGCATGATTTTAATGTGAGTGCTGCAGGCTTTTATCATGTACATTTATATAGCCAGCTTTCAACAACGATATGTGGCTTTCTCAAGTGATTCATCAATGGAGGTAACTCATATACAATATCCTAACCTCCCTCTCAAGTGTCCTTTGTCCTTCTTTTGTTTCTTCTTTCGCTTCTTTGCATCTTCAGATACTAACATCAATTCTTGTTTTACTGTATTTCATATGCATCAGCGCAAGACAAGAAGTAGTGAATAAATATAGGGCCCCATGTGTAAGTGATGTAGTGCTTTTGATCTCAAAGTACATTGAGATACAGAGATGATTGCTTTCATACAGTTTGCATATAGCCTCAAGACTCCTGTAATAGGTAAGCCTACTTATCTAAAATCGCAATTGTTTAACTACTGCTTTTGTATATTTTAATATTTTATATTTGCAACTTCTACTTCTCCTCTCTAATTCTGTTTCTAGGTTTAATTTTTGTATGTCCTTTTTTTCCCCCCTCTAAATATCTAATGATACTTCCCCTAGTAATGTGGGAGCTGTTTCACCAGTTTGTATAGCAAACAAGATGTGTTTGCATCATAGTGCTTTTTTTGAGACATTTTAGCTTGAGGAAAGACATTTTATCCGGATATTCCCTTCTCTTTTATATTTTGTGTTTGTGTGGTAGGGTAGTGATACTTTTTTTATGAAGGGGTGGGATGGGGATTTAAGATAATTAAACTGTAATTAGCCGAGATACTAGAAGATCAAACTCAAGATTTGATTTCCTGATGTTGTAGAACAAATAGATCAATAGAATTCTATTAGCCTTGTTGGAATTTTTTGTTTAGTGCCCTGTCAGATAGGTTCAGGCTTGCTGGTGTATTTGTATTGCTGCTGTAAAGAGTCATTCTTTTGTTGTCCTGAGTTGTAATTGTCTTAGTGCTCTGTCTGCTGCTTCAGACTTGCTGTTGTATTTGAGTTGCTGGTTTTCGGCTTGGTTTCAATATAATTTCTTCCTGATTATCCAAAAATAAAATAAAATAAAATCTAGCACCTTCTATTCTCAAGAACAGTAGTTCATAACCTTTCTAATGGCTTTTAAATTGAATACTAGATAACAACAGCTATCAGACAGAAGAGAATAAATGATATTATTTCCAACGATTTGAGTTCCAAAGTAAAACTATAAGGTCTTTACACAAATTGGTCCCTTTTTCTTCATTTTTCATAAAAATTTCCAATTATGTTATATAAGTAAATTCTTTTCTGGGCAGAAGTTGGCTTTCAAGGTGAAGGCTAGACTGTTCACCTAAACGAGTAAGATCAATTCTTTTAAACATGAACTTCCTCTGTTTTTGGTCGCGGGATGTTGGAATGGATACCTAGGCTTATTTGACTGATCTCACGGTATTTTTCTCATTTCCTTTTTTTACCCTTTATCTGCTCTTAGGATCTTCAATATTTAATTTATGGCTTTTGCATTTTAATAAAAAAACATGTGACTTTTCCTTCAACATTTTCTTCATTCTAATAAATTGCATCTTTGTATCTCAAATTGCGTTGATGACATGATGTATATGATCTGCTTCAAATATTGTTTAAACAGAGTAAAATTTGGCTCAAGGTGATATAGAGGTAATATTGCAGGGAGAATTAAATCTTGCAACCATGCTGCTGGAATTAGCTCATTGTATAGGAATTTTGCTGTTTCAAATCCTTTATATATGTAAGCACCTAACTTGCTGTTATATCTTCAAATCACAATCATAATAATAATAATGACTCGTAATTTTCTCTTGTAGCTTGGTCTTATTTGAAAACACTGCTCAATTTTTTAAAATCATTTGATAAATTCAAATAAAATGGAAAATATTCCTATATGTTATCGAAACAGAAAACTACTATACTTTTCTCACTATCAATTTTTGAATTATAGGTTGCTTGGAAAAGAAAAAGAAAAAGAAAATCTCTGACGTATGTTTCATAACACTAATTATCATATATTATAAAACTAGAGATCCAAAAATCTTTTAATTATTGGTGTTGCTATGACAGACTAAATAATATAGTTAGCACTATTGTTTTGTGAAGCAATCCTTTCTATAGAGATATTAGCAACAGAACTTGATGCATCAGGGGATATTAGCAGTAGAACTTGATGCATCATTTTAATGTGTGCAATTTCAAGCTTTTATCATGCACATTCATGTTGGCAGTTTCTCACAACAATCCATAGCTTCCTTTAGTGAACCATCCAAGGAGGCAACTGATACAATATCCTAATTTCTCTCTCTAGAGTCCATTTTGTCATTCCCCCTTGTTTCTTCTTTCACCTCTTTAAGACCTGATTTACTTGTAGGTTGTTTGTCATTCCATATGACTTCTTGTTGTCAGTTTATGTACTAGTATCTATTCTTGATTTGTTCCATTTCACGTGCTAATATGATGAGAAGTGTAGAGTAAATGATAACCCATGTATAAGGTGATGTAGTGCTTTCTAATTCCATACTTACATTGAGATACATGATAATTGCTTTGACAAAGTATGTAAATAAACTCATGACTCCTGTGAGAGGTGAGCCTATGTATCTGAATTAGTAATGGCTGAACAGTTGCGTTTGTATTCCAGTACATTGAGTTTGTAAATTTTTGCTTGTCATGCTTGTATCTGTTTCTAAGTATTATTATGCATCAGAATTGTTATTTGAAGATATTGAAGATATTTCCCCATGGTCTCGGTGCTCATTGATGAAGACAAAAGGCGTTGGAAGGTTGATGTTGTTAGAAGAACCTTCCATTTAATGAGGGTGAAAGCTCAAGAGATGATCCTCGCTCCCCCTCTCTGGAAAAGGATTTGGCACCTCAACATCCCAGCAAAGATCAGAATCTTCGCCTGGCGTGCCTGCATGAATGCCCTCCCCACTTTGCATTTCCTAAGAACCAGAGTAGTAAGCACAGATGGTATTTGCCCTGTGTGTGATTTGTGCCCTGACAGTACTCTGCATGCCCTCATACACTGTGACACTCTCAAAGAGGTGTGGAGCAATTGGCTAAACTGTCCAGTGGATTAGGAGACAAATTCTGGGGATTTTACTGATCTAGCACTTCAGTTCATCACCAATGGCACCACTCAAGACTTGGAAACTTTTTTGTCACAGCCTGGCCTATTTGGTACAACCAGAATCAGATGGTACATGAGTCAACCTCATCACTTCCCATCCAAATATGGGAAACTGCTTGGAGAACTGTTAAGGACTACAAAGGTGCCCTTATCAACTGCAATTCAGCTGAAATCCAACCCAGCTTTGTGCTGGACTGCCCCACCTCCTGGCACTCATAAATATGGTAGAAAAAGTATTTCTTTCTACCTTCTCTTTTTAATTTATCTTTCTCTTCTTCATTTTCTTGGCAATAAGCATGGATTGGTTGAAAATTTGTTACTTTCTCACTTATTCTCTAAATTTATTTCTTAAACGTTGATCTAATAGGTTCTCATAAATGAAGACTGTTGGCACTTAGAGACTTCTTAACTTGATTAGTTCCGTGAACCTAGGCCTAAGGATGAATCCATTTCCTTGGACTCACTTATGGTATCAAGCTTGATAGATTTCTCAGCCCATAGTTATAGACAAGACAAGCTATTGGAGTTATTTGATTCAGAAACAGTGGCTGAAATCGAGAAAATCCCGGTTCCTCTAAGACCAGAGCCTGATAAATTGATATGGTCAAGAGATGCAAAAGATAACTTTTTAGTAAAATCGGCATACAAGGTGAGCCAAAAGTTTAATGTAACTTCCCAACCTTTACCATGGAACAAACTATGTGATGACTTGCATAATTTAGCATAATTTATCACTTCTCAACTTTAAACTTTAGTCTAATTTTATTTATTTTTGTTGATTTTAGATTTCATTATTGTTATTTAAATTTTATTGCAGATTTGAAGAAAATGAAGATTTATTCAAATAAAAGAGAAGGAGGCACGCACAAAAGAAAAATGTTTTGGGCTGAAGAGAGAATTATTTTGGGCTGAAAAATGGAAGGCTGAACAAGAGAAGGAGAAAAGGGCAACACGTTAAAAGAAAAGAAAAGAGGCGCTGAAAAGGAAAAAAAAGAAGGAGGCGCTGAACCACAAACAGGGAAAGATTTTTGGGCTGAAAAACGTTTTGGGCTGAAAAAGTATCTTGGGCTGAAAAACGTTTTGGGCTGAAAAAATGTTTTGGGCTGAACTGAAAAAGGTTTTGGGCTGGAGAGAAATGTTTTTGGGCTGAAGAAAAGGGCAACACGTGAACTGAAAAAGAGAAGAAAGAGGCGCTGAACAAAAGGGAAGCAGAAAAGAAAAAGAGGCGCTGGAAAACAAAAGAAAAGAAAAAGAGAAAAAGGCTGAAACAGAAAAAAAGAAGAAAGGAGTGGCGCTGAAGCTGAAAGAAAGAGAGGGCTGGAACAGAGAAAGGGTGCTGAACAGAGAGGACTGAACAGATAATTTTTCAGCATTTATTTTCCTTCGAATCTTCTCAGAAAAATGATGGTGAATTCGTTTATGTTGAATTTGATTTTTAGCATGAACTAAATTTTCTTTATTCTAGGAAAATGATGTAATCTAGTTCCGAACTATGCTTGCTTTTCTATGTTAATTTGAACAAATTCTCTTCATGTTTGTCTGATTTATTCTAAGCTTATTGCTTCTAATTAACTGGCCATTAATTAGATGATTTTAATCTTGTGATTTGCTGTCGAAAGAGGGAATTATAGGATAGATCTTGAATATTTCAGCATAGGTAAATATAGAGATCAAAAGACTTGTATGAACCTATGTAGTATTAAAATTGTTGGTCTTAATGCTTTCTTGCTTTATTAAATTGCATACTCTTGTGTAAAATGATGAACAAGAATGTTTCCATTTGACTATTGAAAGAGGCTTTCAGAAGAGTTTGAAGATTGCTAACAAAGAGAGAGAATTAAATTCAATTAGCTAGATGAGTAAAGCATAGTGAGGGATTAGTTGAAATCGATTTCCTAGAAGTTTCTTTCCCATTAATTTGATCTTTGAACAACATCTTTCTTTTCCTTTGCGCATTTTCTTTAAATTGATTTTATTTTAAATTCCAATTACAAAAATCTTAGTGACTTTTCTAGATAAAATCGAGATTATTATAATTTTGGTATTTGTCAAAAATAAGTTACCAATTCTTGAGGACGATACTCTTCTTATCACTTTATTATAAAACTACGATACTGTGCACTTGCAGTTTTGCACCGATCACTATGTAAACTAAAAGTTCATGGGAGTCCTATGAAGGCTATGATTAGACATGTTGCCAACAAAGGAGAAGCTGGGATAGAGAATTGGGGCTACGAACACTTCTTCTTGCTTATGTAATGCTGGTGTAGAGAACTATTTGCATTTGTTCTTATATTGTCCTGTGGCAAGAGCTATATGGATCGGAGGCCCCTTGGGAATTAGAAGTGACAATCTAAATATAAACAACGATGTAGATATCATTAAATTGGTGGTGGACCCTCCAGCTCAATTTTTCCA
>JARYZH020002543.1:0-15146 GCA_030021035.2 Notholithocarpus densiflorus
AACCTAGTTCGAGATCAAGCCAACGGCCCTCGCATCAAATCAAGCACATTCAACTATTCATTCATCTTGGAGACATCAAAGCACGATTCAAGATCAAGCTTCATAGTCCCTTCGGATCGTAACGTTTCTTGGAGATCGAATCAGAGGAATTTATTGTACTCTTTCATTATAAAGATTCATACAGAGAATTGTACTCACACACATATATACAAATCAATACAATTGATAATTTGTTACACTATTTCGTGATCGTGTGATTCTTCTTTTACGAAAATTGTGTGTACACCGGCATATACCACCCCGTGAGTAGGTACTTTTTCTAGTCCATGATTCTAATATTAACTTCAAAAGTCTGGTCATTGCATAAACTTTTATAGATGGCCCCCATGATCGAGTTGTTTATGAGCTGTTTTATATTTTTTAAATGAGTTTAGGTCCAACAAACTAGTTTGTTTAGTACTACTTTAGAAAATCAATAAAGTTCTACCTTTATATTACAAATAATATATATTTAAATATATGACTTGTCCTCTTGTTTTGTTAGACCGTTTGGTAATGTTGTTTTAGTAATGTTGTTTGTATTTTTTGAAAATACGTTTGGATAAAAAAATGTATAAAAATACGTATAATATTGCTTAAACACTAAAAATTATTGTTCAAAATACACTACCAAACACTCCTTAAAATCGCTCTCGGAGTCTAACGTGGTTTAAAGTAATAGCAGCATGAATCTAATCCAACTTTAATCTTTTCTCTCCTTTCATTCTCATTCTCATATCTTTGCCTTCCTTTCACGGCGCGTGAGACCCACAGATGTATGGTCTCAGATAACTAGTCACCAATATGTGAAGAACACGTCACGTATACATCAACTTATGGGCCCTGCAAAGTTGCAACCAAAATTAGGGTATAATGCCAGCCACACACTCGAACACTCGAACTTGCCAATTACTAATAAATAAATACATAAATATATATATTTCAAAAATTCTATGGGAATTGAATACCACTACACTCTTGCAATTAGCAGTTTCATCACGCCAGCTTCATTAGCTTTTACTAGTCTTCTAGAAATGATGACGTGTCCGAGTGAATTCTAGAAATGGTGGTCCGTGTTGACTTTGACAGAACTGATGCCGTTGGATTACTAGTCTTCTCTTCTTTTTTATTTTTTTATAATAAAAACAAAAATCTTCAATTCAATAAAATAAAATAAAAACTCATACATTTTATATTTACATCTTTTATCTCATAATGTATAGATCTCATATAATAAATTAGATAGTTCTCTATTGGACACTTTTTTTTTTTCTTTTTTGATATTGATCTTTGGGAATAAGGTTTAGTAGAGAAGGGTCATGGGTGGTTGATTTGAAGGGCTAAATTGATGAAATCATTGGATTTAGAGATAACCAACCACCTAACCATACAAAATCTGAATTCTCTTTCTGAATAGCCACACTAAAATAAGTACAAGTACTAAAATTTCCAAAATTTGACCCTTGTCTTGTACCAAAAAAAAAAAAACTAGTCATGTTGTTGTTAGCGGAACCAACTAGTGAGCTAGGTATAATCATCTTAGGATTTTGTAGGGTCTTAGAATCCGACCTATTATGGTTGGATTTAAAAAAAATCCAATTAATCCCAACTTATCACTGGAATCTAACCCAACCCAGTCCAACCCACCTAAATCGGGTTGGATTAATGGGTTGGACTTTTTTTTTAATTGAGCATTCGTACAACACCAACACAAATAAAAAAAAATTTATAATCTAATAAACATGAGCATAGCACCAATCCAACACAAACTATTTTATTAGTGCTTCAAAGTTTAAATCAATACAAATAACAACAGATTTATATTGGTAGTGCATCAAACCAACACAAATAATCAAACCAAATGATATTTCATTTAGTTAGTAAGATATCAAATAGTTTTATCTCATCTCAAAAGAGAAAAAAAAATAAACATGAACTAGTTTTATTATTCTATAGTTAGTAGGATATTATATAGTTCTATTGAAACTCAACTGATAAAAAGAAGAGTAAATAATAAAATCATGTAATATATTTATATATATATTAAATATAGGTAGTTCGGGTTGATTTAGGCGGATTTGTGAATCTATTGACCTGCACCCAACCCCACCCATTGTTAAAAAAAAAAAAAAAAAAAAAAAAAAAAAAAAAAATCCAATCCAACCACTAACCCCTAAAAATCGACCCAACCCAACAGGTTGGATTAACTCAGGTCGATTATTTCTTATGTTTTTTTAAGATACATATCAAATTTCGTTCAAATCATATGTGTAAGGACTTGTTTTTGGGCACTTCTGCTGTTACGCGAGTAGACTCAGGCCCAACTAGCCCAATACAATGAATTTGTAGAGAGTGGGTTCAAAAACTGGGCTTTAATGAGGATTACAACAATCAAGGCACGATCGTAAGTAGATTGAACAACAAGCATGTGGGGTAAAGTGTGAAACTTTGTCCTCGAGCTTGGTCCGAGGACTGGTTATTCTTATTATTTCTTCAGTGCTTGATTACAAAGGTTTTCTAAGATGATGCAAACTACAACCGTCTCCCCTACCTCCAGTTTTTGATCCCCTTTCCTGGACGGTTTCTTACATTATATATATATATATATATATATATATATCCCCTTTTAGTTGATCTTGGCCCTTCATTTGTTGATCCTGCAGGTCGCTACTCGAGTGCTTGTCCCATCTGTCGCCTTCTCCAACTTTCTGTGAGTTGCAGCAACCAAGGTGGTACTATTCAGGAGTCATTTCCTCATTAATGCGGCCAGATCGTTAGTTGTGAGCATTTAATGCAGAGGTGACAGCTTCTCCTGGAATTGCTCCTCCACCATGCTCCCATGGCTGGCTCACTGTGTTAGTCCTTTTTGCTTGGGATGCCCTAGGAGGCTGTCTTTGAAGGCATGCCGCTCTTCCTTCTTATGATTTCGGTTGGCCGAGGACGGGATTGTCCTCAGCGATGTCTCTTGGCAACTTGGACTCTCTTTGTTCATCCTCAAGCGTTCCTTCCTCCTCGGCGTGGGCCTTAGGCCATGTATAAAGTGGGCCGGGGCTGCCGAGTTCTTTGACCCCACAATATGTTATTCACTATTTGATCAATAAATTTATTTTTTATACACAATTTTATATCACAAAAATTTGAAATTTAAACATTTGTTTGATGATATAGCAATTAATTTTTAATCTTCTTGAAATTTTGCAAACATGAAGAATATAATAAAAATATGCAATCTAATAATTAGATTTTCAAAATTCATATTCAATATAAAAATATATGAAAAGTTTGTAGGGTTTCTCTCCAAAACATTGTTCATAATGCAAGCATATGGATAAAAAATACTTTTACCCCAATTTATATATATATATATATATATATATATATATATATATTTATAGAAACACAATATGAAGAAACTACAGAAATAATAATATTTGCCTCTACATCTTTCACTCTTCATTGCCAAACTCCTCGTTGAATCTCTTATGCACTTCAAGGTCAGCTTCACTTACAGTTGGCTTTTGTCTAGCAAGCATTTTATCAAAATCTGCTCTTGTGTTGGGTGGCAGCTGGATCTGCAAGTCATCAATTCCCAGAGACACAAATATGAAAATTCAAGATGGACATAGGGTCTACAAAAATATTACCACAAACAAACTTTATTTAAAAAGGAAAAAATAAAAGAATCCGCCCATGTTAATGAAAGAGAAAATCAATATCAAACACGAATCAATGGAATTGAATGAGACATACTCTTTTTCCTTTTTCTTTCCAGTACAATAACCCCCTCCTAGGCCTCCCCTCTTTTCAATTTTCTTTGATCCTATTTTCCATAAATTAACTAACTACTAAAGTAAGCAGCAGTCTACATATCTTCAAGAATTCTATCCATAAGTAACTAATACTCGGCCACAAACATGTATTTTTGGAATCGTTTCTTGTGTTGAACATAAGTTTCCTAACTAATCCATACGGACCATACCTTTAAAGCTAGGCCTTGTGCATTAAGTTCCTGCAAGGTAATCTCAATAGCTCCTTGTCGAGTCCGTTTGCAAGGGACCCACATGCCTTTAGAGGTTTTTCTGAAGAATTGAGCATCAAGAGTTGCACGAACAGGCTGATATAGCGCATCTTTAACCTATCAAAAAGTAACCACCAATTTTCAGCCATATAGTCCCTTTAGAGACACATTGACACAATGTAAAATTGATACTCACACAATAGAATATATCTGAACCAGAGAAACCTTGTGTTCTGCGAGCTAAATGCTCAAAATCAGTTTCAGTAAGGTTACGAGGAGTGTCCCCAATATGAACCTGCTCAAATAAAAAACTAGAGGATATTAAACAAGACATAAATTACAAAAGCATCAATCACAATGGGTTTATAACTACATTGCTTGGATATTCCAAATGCATTGCATTATGAAAATTGAACTACCTTAAATATGTGTTCCCTTGCCTTCAAATCTGGGAGAGGGACATAGATTCGCTTGTCAAAATGCCTCCTCATGGCCTACATTAACTTTGCATTAGCCTCAACCCTAAAGCAATCTAGATCATGAAATTTTTGCTAGCCTTGGCCGTAGGTTAAAAGGATGTATTTTTTCTCGCCTGATCCAAAGCATAAGGAGTATTTGTGGCTGCAAGAACCAGAACATTTGTCTCATCGTTGCATACACCCTGAAATGTATTAAAAGAATTTCCATTTTAAGATTACAAATATGTAGGTGGAAGGAAACAATGTATGATAATGCTATGTATTAACTATCTAATAAAACATATAGTTATTATTATTTTTTGATAAGCACATATAGTTATTATTAACTGCATTGCAAACTAGCTTGCCATTTTAAGGCCAACAAGGAAATGATACCCTATCATATGTTTTCTCTAGGTCAATAAAGACCATATGAAGATCTTTACAGGCCTCTATAATTTTCCATTAGACATCTAAGTAAGAAAATAATTTCCATGGTAGATTTTCCTAGCATAAAACCAAGTTGATTCTCCAATATTTATTATTTCATGTCTTAACCTATATTCAATCATTCTCTCCCAAGTTTATTATTTCATAGTGTGACTCATAAGTTTAATTCCAAGGTAATTTGTACAGTTTTGAATATCCCCCCTGTTCTTGTAGATAAGTACTAAAGTATTTCTCCTCAAAAAAAAAAAAAAAAAAAAAAAAAACCAAAAAGAAAAAAAGAAAAATTAAAACCTAAAATTCAAAAGAAATCATAGCCTTCTTTGGACCACACATGATTTCAAGTTACTTATGCTTAAATACCTTAAAGTTAGGTCACCCATACTAAACATTTCAATTTAAATTTTTCCATCAAATTCCTCAATTCCATTTTTAAGTATAAAAATGTTCAATAAGATGCTTTGCAACTCATATCACAAAATGTAATAAATTCATACCCAACTGCATGGTACAAACTACAATAAGTTATTGACAAACTACTTGCCCCCAATCTTAATCTAAGCATATCAATTATATTATATAAATAGAAGCTTGGAACAAATGACTTTAATCCATTTCCAAGGAAAGTAAATTACCTGCATTCGTACAAGAAGTTCTGTTTTGATTCGTCGAGATGCTTCATTCTCATTGTTCTCACCTCGTGAACCACATAAGGAATCAATTTCATCAATAAAAATAATGGATGGAGCAGCATCACGGGCCCGTTGGAAAAGAATTGAGACTTGCTTTTCACTTTCTCCCATCCATTTGGAAATAATGTCCGATGCGGAAACACTGTGTATAGACAGTACACAACACATGTAAATGTCTGTGTATAGACAGTGCACAACACATGTAAATGTGTTGGCAGCATTCCATCTATATAAAAGCATTAGAAAGCAAACACATCTATATCCTTGGGAAATACATTAGCTGTAATAAATGCACCCAACAATAACTGCTTGGAAGAAGCAGAGAGCAAAAACAATCGCAGATGTGAATCAATTGAAGCATAGTGGCATAGATGATGAATTCAGAAATTCAACATATTCCAATAACGTGATGATTGCAATGAAAAAGCATATGAAAGGTGTCAAAGACCCAACCATATGAAGTAAGAAAACTACATCAACAATATAAAATATTAAGAACTCAAGTCCACATTTTCTGAAACTCAAACATCTTAAGTTTCAACAAGAACATTTAATCTATTAAATCCAAATTTCATTAATTTTGTCCATCATCTCAATTATTGGATAATGTATTTCTGATCTAGGCCTTTAATAACAAGTAAAATCTACAGAAAATGGGTGAGAATAAGAATAACATGTTAACTATAAAATGCTGCCGAAATCACAAGTTTTCAAAAGAAATTATGCAGAAAAACTGAAACACAGAGGGAAAAAAGAAGAAGCCAGATAGACTTCAAATATAAGAGTCACAATTAACTGCAATTGGCAACATGTATTTGCCTTTGAAGATGAAGATGATTTCTTTTATCTCTAGCCAAGTATGGTTCTTACATCATCACTTATTGTAATCCTGTTGCTTCCTATGTATTGATATTGGTAAAATTATAAATATTACCTAAAGAAAGTTGATCCTGTTTCTGTTGCAATTGCATTTGCTAGATAGGTCTTCCCTGTTCCAGGTGGACCATATAGTAATATAGCCTTCCACGGTTGTCGTTTTCCTAAAACAGGAGTTCAAAACATTATTTAGCATAATGTCCACAGGAGTTCAAAACATTATGTCCACATTAGTGGTCACTATAACCCAACTCTTATTATTAGCATTGAAACTAAGAATAACCAAATAAACTAAAAGCAGAGATTAAAAAATCCAAAAGTTAAATACAATGATGGAGGGAGAACTTACCAGTAAAAAATTGAGGATTCTGGATAGGCACTATGGCAGCTTCAACCAATACCTCTTTGCAAGCCTCAAGTCCGCCCACATCACTCAACTTCACATTCGACTCTGTAAGACCAAGCCCGCTTTCTGCTCTATTAGATAAAGAGGGTCCATGTAAGTGATGGCGGCCTCTTAGTTTTGTTGCCCTTCTATAATGGCCCAAAAATGACTGCCTATTCTGCTTCTTAAGCCATGGATTGTTCTCATAGAAGAGATAAGTGCCCGCATACTCTAATGCCTTCATATAAAGCTTATAGGCCTCTTCAAATTGTTCAGCCATATCCTCCACAACTGCCAGTTTCACATTCTTTTCAGCAAGCTCTAAGAGCTCGCCAGTAGTAACAGTAGCCATCTATAAAACACACACACACACACATGTCAATTAGTTTACTCATACAGTTATTCAAAATGATGGATTTGCAATAGATACGCATGATGAGCAATAAATCTAATCAGAGTAGTCATCTAAGACTCTAACACACACACACACGCACATATACACATGCAGTTATTCATAGTGATATGAATTTGCAATAGATATATGCATGATGAGCAATAAATCTAATCAGCGCGTCTGATTTCTCTTGATCTTCCTCTCATTTTCATCCGCAGTCAGTAGGGGGTTTTCCTTGGGCCGGGGCCCCCTAACTGACCATGACAATTTTGGCGAGCCCCAGCCGCCGCGTGGTATGGCCGTGAGCGAGGGTGTTTTGGTTTTTTTGGGGTGGCGAAGGTTTCTCAGCCACCGTGTGTGGTGGCCGAGATTCAGATTGAATGAGGGTTTTCCTTTTCATGTTTGGGGGTAGGTTTTTTCTTGCAAAATAGACAGAAAATTTGCACGAACTGATGTGATTGCTCTTAGACTCATATTTTATTAAATGCTAGTACTGTTGCAAACTTAAATATATGAAAAACATTTAAAAGAGGATAAAATTTCTAGAGATATTGTGCTTATGTTCATGGAACCTGACATTGAGATTCTATTTCAAGAATATACATGTGCTAAAATTATGTTTGATGCTTTTACTAGAGCATCTTGTGCATGCTTTAAAGCATATACTTAACTTTTAGTTGAGAGATTCAATGGAATTGTAATGAAAGAGTTAGAGATATATTAGTTCAATAGTGTAGATCGAAGCCTAGTCCTACTTTGTGTATAAGTCACTGATATATACTTGTACTACAAGTTTATTAATCATAGTAGTGTATGATTACTGGTTAGTATAGAGTTTAACCTATTATATTTAGCACATGCTTAATTAGTTAATTAAAATCAATTAGGCTAGGCATATGTGCAATCAATCAATCAACCAATAAGAATTAAATATGCCAGTGTATAAACCCTCCTGTAATTGTAAGTGTGGAAGGTCATAACAAGAAAGTTAATTGCATCTTTATGTTCTTTTCTCCCATCTAATGGAGAGAATGGATTTCCATAAGGTCCACCATTTTTATTTCCTTCCAAATTGTAAGGGAATGAGAAAGTAGAGCGAGTTATATATGATATGAGGCCCACCTCTTTCCCTTCTTTTCTAAAATCTTGCAAACCCAAATACTATGAAAGGGAACTATTCTCCTTTCTCTTTCTCTTTCTTTTCCTCTCTCCTCTTCCCTTTGTTTTCTCTTTCCTTGTATTCCGTTTTGTCAAACAGTGTAAACGTTTCCTCTTTCACTCTTATTTAAATGACTAGTTATTTACCATGACTTTTGAATAAAATTTGTAATATGTTTTTATGTTAGAACCAATTTCCCTATCTGTTATGTGTGTTTTTTTCTCAATTTTTTTTTTGATTAATTATTAATTATGAATCTCTTTTACTCTCTTAATCACTTTTTCCTTTAGAAGGTGGTGACTCCCTTTATCTATTTATTCACCACACATTCCATTCCAAACCTTAAAACCATACTATCCTAACTATACTCAAAACCCTAAAGCAATCCCAACCAGGTTCCTAAGCTCTCATCATCTTAAACACTCAACTCAATTCAACATGACCTTAACCCTAACTGTGCTCCTATCAGAATACATCTGCACTCTCCCAACATGTTCAAACTTGGAGGTTTATGCATCTAAAACCATGCATGTGCATGCTCCTAGCATATGCATGCATGGCTCTTATGAAATAAGATTTTCTTTCTTTCTTTTGGGTAAAAGAATTACCAACTTTAAAATTTTAATAAATAATTTATTAATATAACCATTAAGATTCATATTTATGTTATATAAAAACACACACACACACATATATATATATATATATATGTTATGACATTGACAGAGACTCAACTATTTTGAAGTTTTTTCCATAACTTGTTATGATAAATTATAATATGAACATCATTTTAAAAGGAGTCCACTATTAAAATTTTCTTCTTTTTTGAGCTGACCTAGAAATTTTAATCTACCCTACATATAATTCTTCCATAGCTGGGGCTGAATCCATGATCCTTTCCTCACCCCACAATTACTAACCACCACGTGGCTTAAAATCTTCTTTATTATGCACCAATCATAAAAAATATACTTCTTAAGAAAAAGAAATTCCTTATTTCAAGAAAAAGAATGAATAGTTGACTACCTAGTAAAATATACAATTTTGCTGATTGATTGTCATGGCAATAAATTGATTGTTTTAGTAAAATTACCATCGAGTTTCTGGTTTGGGCAAACTAACAAAATAAACCATTGTTGAAATTTCATGAGTTTGACTCTAGATAACCTTAAAAAAGGAGGTGGTTCCAACATTATTGTGATTCTCTATAATAAATCTCAAAAGAAAATTGTAAAAAGAACCTAAACCAGCAAACTTGAGTTGTCATTGGCCAATTTGTTGTGGATTTGGGGTCTGATGAGCTATTGTACAGTGCAATTACCCCTTAATGTGTGTGAGAGAAGTAAAAAGAGTGAAATTTTTTTAAAGTAATAATAATAATAAGAAGAAGAAGTGAAAAAGTTATGATCCAATTGTTGAGATCAAAGATAAACTTTTCAATTTTCTATCTCAGCCATTAAACAACTATTTCAATTGTATCTCAAATCTCAATCCATTGGCTATAGGTAGCTTCCCCAAGGCTTCAAACTGATGTAGAGGTTGTTTGGTTCAACCTTTTGATTTTGGATTTTTGGAAAAAGTGGCGATTTGTAATTGCTGCTTAGGAGATGCAAATTATGCAATTGCAGCATAAAAACACACTTTTTCACCAAATGCCCTATGGTCACGTTTTTAAACTACCAATATGATTTCGTCCCCAAAAAAAAAGCTCTTAACAAAACAGGCACGTAGTAGGCTTCATAGGTTGGGCCTTGCACTGCTGAAAATTAAGGTAAACTTGACTGTGAGTCCGTGACTCATTGTTGGGTTCTAGGCTCTCAAAGTGTGGGCTTCGATGGGCTGATATTATTGGGCGTTTTTGAATGGGTCGGGTTGTTGTTGGACAATTAGAATGGGCTTGGGTTATTTTCTCTTCAATGGGTCGGGTTAAGAGCTTTTGCTTCGGTTAAGGATGTGGAGGCTAATCTAGGATGATCAGGTTTCGGTCAGTTGAGACTGTTACCAATTTGGGACAGACTCGAAGGTTTGCTTCATGTTACTCTCTGACTCTCTTTGTTCACTATAAATAATATTTTGTGTGTGTGACTAATTCTTAGTATTAATAAATTGAAATAGTTTTGGACCTTCATAACAAACACATTGGTTTTCAAACTAGTTTGCTTCTCAGGTGAAAGCAGTTCAGCTGTTTGATAAAATTCCTCTCAAAATATGCACAATATGCCGTCTAATATGTGTGTGTATTTTGTGTTTGTGTCTATGCTTTTAAGCATGCATCAGTGTTTGTAGTGTGAATCCCAGACCCAGTTGAAATTTTCACCATTTCAATCGGTCTTTTTTTTGGTTTGGATAAGTAACTTAATTGATAGAGGAAAAAGACTATCTCTTGTACATAATAAACACACAAGATAGTCTGAATAATTACATAAAAAATTATTACTTTTTTGTTCAATAAGTTGTGGTATTTTATTAATGGAAACGATAAATATATGCTCAAGATAATAAGCATGAGCACACAGTAACATTAAAAAATTCTGCTTAAAAAGATTGCTTCTTTCAGTTTTGTGCACAACTATTATTCAGATGGGTTGTCTTATATTCTGCAATGTTCTGTTGATCAAATTGGCTACTACCTAATAATCCTAAGTAGGTGACTTTATCTACCCATTAGTAAGCCATTCTTTTTCACATCATTGCCAAAACTTCTATTTTGCAAAATGCTTTGATATGCTTATCAAAGCATTTGTGATCATTACGTCATGATTGAAATACCATTATTAGGCATGGTTACTAAATTATGGTGAACAAGTTACTGCTTATTGTTACTTTCCCAAAAGCAAAAGACTTAGAGACCAAACCTTTTGTTTAGGAAAAAAAAGATCCCTTTGATGAGAGAGTAAATCTCCTACTGTCCATAGCAAAATTCACATCGTAAAACTCTAGAAGGATCTAATTTCAACACCCAAAATCTCTCTTATTTGGTTGTGTAAATGGAATGGTGGAATTTCAGGATCAATAAGCATATTGGTTGGGAACACCATTGTTTAGCTAGTACCACGGAAATTAACAAGTTGAGATTTAGAACGAGATTTGGCGGTGGGGGTTTTGTGTACCATTTTGTCAACTGTTACAAGTTTCGGCAATTCTAGCTGAAACTAAACAGTATTAGCACATATGGTTGATAGGATGTTTCAAAGAGCACAATGGGAAGTTGAAGGGGATTTTGGCTCCAAGGGTGGCCAAAATGCACCATTTCTCATTTTTAAATGGGGTGTTTTGAAAAAAAATTTATATTTTATAAAATTAGTCTTTTTTCCTTTGGTGTTAGGTCCATGTTTGTTTTGCATTTTGCATTTATGTGTAGTCTAGTTTTCTTAAATTTTCTTTGTAAATCATAAATTTTAATGTAAATAACACACAGACATGCACACATGCAGGGTTTTGAAGGTGATATAAGTTTTAATAAAATGTCGTATCCTGTTAAAATTATTTGAAAATAATTTTATTTGTTAAATCTAATTTCATTGAGTTTAACAGAAAACCATGACTTGCAAGCTTTCTAAACATGAGGAACACATTGGACATCCATACGGTGGCCAATTGTTACATTGCACAACTGCAACTATATTGCTCCCAAAGGTCAAGCTCTTACTGCATAGCTCAAACCATCCATGCCCATATGATAGCTTCTGGGTTCAAGCCACACCACATCCTCAACCGTCTTATGGATATCTATTGTAACTCATCCAATATTGCCTATGCTAGCCACCTGTTCAACAAAATTCCCGAACCACATATAGTTGCAAGAATGACGTTGATTACTGCACTCTACTGCAAGAAGTCTAAAGGTAGCGTAGGAAGTATTTGGTGGAACCCCACTCGGTATGCAAGACACTGTTTTTTACAATGCAATGATCACAGGTTATTCCCACTACAATTATGGCCATGCTGCTATTCAACTCTTTCGTGATATGAGGTGAGACAAACTTGGGCCTGACAGTTTCACTTTCACTGGTGTTCTTGGAGTGTTGGTGCTAATAGTCGAGGATGAAAAGCATTTCCAACAAAAATGCGTTGTGCCGTGCTAAAGCCAGGAACAGGGTTTGTTAGTTCAGTGTTGAATGCGCTTATATCCACTTATGTTCGGTGTGCATCTTCACCATTAGTATCATTTTCTTTATTAATGGGTGCAGCTAAAATATTGTTTGATGAGATGACAGAGAAGGATGAGTTAACATGGACAACAATTATTACAGGGTATGTGAGGAAAGGTGATCTTGATGCAGACCGTGCAATTCTTGATGGCATGACTGAAAATATGGGGGTTGCATGGAATCCAATGATTTTGGGTTATGTGCACCATGGTTTTATTCATGAGTTTACCCACACGAGTGTAATAAGTGCTTGCACTAATGCTGGATTGTTCAAACATGGAAAGCAAGTGCATGCTTTCATTTTGAAAACAGAAGAGAATCCTAAACCAGAATTTTTGCTGATAATGCATTAGTTACACTATACTGGAAATGTGGTAAAGTTGATGAAGCAAGGAAGATTTTTGATAACTTTCTATAAAAAATCTTGTTTCGTGGAATGAAATCATGTCTGCATATGTTAATTTAGGGCACATTGTGGAAGCTTAAGTCCTTTTTAAAGGAGATGCCTGAGAGGAATCTTCTGGCATGGACAATGACGATATCTGGTTTAGCATAAAAGGGCTTTGGGGAAGAAGGTTTGAAGTTATTCAACCAAATGAGAATAGAGGGTTTTGAGCCATATGATTCTGCATTTGCTGGAGAAATTACATCTTGTGCAGTGCTGGGAGCTTTGGAGCATGGACGTCAACTCCATGCTCAACTAGTTCAGCTAGGGCATGATACAAGCCTCTTAGCTGGAAATGCAATTATCACATTGTATGTGAGATGTGGCATTGTTGAGGCTACAAATTGTGTGTTCCTTACAATGCCTTATCTGGATTGAGTACCTTGGAATGCCATGATTGCTGCTTTAGGGCAACATGGACATGGTCTGCAAGCAATCGTACTTTTTGAACAGATGTTGAAGGAAGATATAGTGCCCGATCTGATAACTTTTCTCACAATTCTCTCTGCTTCTAGCCATGCTGGTTTAGTCAAAGAAGGACATTGTTATTTCAATTCAATGCATGTTTGTTACGATATAGTCCTGGGTGAAGATCATTATGCTCGATTGATTGATTTGTTGGTTTGAGCTGGGAAGTTTTCAGAGGCAATTGATGTGATTGAATCAATGCCTTTTGAGCTAGGTGCACCAATTTGGAAGGCCCTTCTTGCTGGTTGCTTAATGTATGGGAACATGGATTTGGGGATTCAAGCTGCTGAACGACTTTTTGAACTAATGCCACAGCATGATAGGAACTATGTACTTTTGTCAAGCATATATGCCACTGCAGGCAGGTTGATTGATGCAGCTAAGGTGCGGAAATTAATAGGGGACTGGGGGATTAAGAAAGAGCCTGGTTGTAGATGGATTGAGGTTTAAAGCAAGGTTCATGTGTTCTTGGTTGCTGATACTATGCATAATTATCTTGAGCAATTGGTATTTGAAATGAGAAAACTTGGGTGTGTCCTTAACATAAAGTATGTGCTGCACAATATGGAGTATAAGCATAAGGATTCTGTCTTGTAACTCATAGTGAGAAGCTTGTGGTTGTTTTTGGGCTTATGAAGATTCCTCTAGGAGCCACAATTAGGGTTTTCAAGAACCTTAGGATTTGTGGCAATTACTGGTAGCCGGATATTTTGTCTGCCAATTATCTGGAGGAAGGTTACTGTTAAAAACAGAAACCCCCGTTCTTCACTTGTTCTTTTTTGCACTCCCATGGTGGGAATTTATAAATGGACGATCATGCCAGCTATTGATCCAACTACTCAAACATATAATTACCTCGAAACGACTTTTAGAAAACTACGTAGAGGCAAATACATGAGTTTTTCACTTCAGTCAGGATTTTCTTTAGAGAAGATGGTGTAGCTCAATGGTGCAAATATGTAAGTGGTTTGGATACCAGAGTGTGGTATGAAAGGTTAATGTACCATATTTTGTTTTAAGGTTAGGCAAATAATATGATTGTTGGTTAAACCACTAATTTTGAATATGAAATTTGTTGATATCGCCATGATGGCAACTGTAATTACATTCAATAGGTGATTTTTATAAATTTCTCAATAGAATGAGCAGCAGCCTTTTCTGTTTTTGGCGATACTTGTTAACTGACGTTTATTTTAGTTCTTGACTCACATGTTAGCTAACTAATATTTCTTATACTCTTACATTGTTGATCCAATAATATGTGAATAGCAACGTAATTTTGCATCCAATGATTTTTCTTATACTCTTACATTGTTGATCCAATATTAAAATTTTTACTGCATGAACATTTCATAATGCCTTCTTTTTTTAAAGGATTTAATTCACATTTAAATCAGAATTCAAGGATGGCATTCAAGTTAACTAACTTTTGCATTTGCAAATGCTTGCTAGAGTCTGATTCTGTTTTTAAGCTACATACTTTCTTTTTTATTTACTTTATCTACCTAATTTTAACCTTTGATGTGAACTTAATTACAGTTTAACTGGTTTACCTTTCTTTTTTTTAACAATTCTTTCAATCAAAATTAATTAAAAAAATTACTTTACCCTCTC
>JARYZH020002544.1:0-15140 GCA_030021035.2 Notholithocarpus densiflorus
CTGCAAAGAATATAGCAGAACAACAATTTCGATGAGGCAGAGCTAGATACATTAATTTAGAGACAAAATATTCAGCAAACATACAATCTGAGCTTCGTTCAGTTAAAAAAAAGGGACATCTACAAGTGTATAGTATGTACGTGGTACAAACAATATATGCATGCGATGTTGTTCAACCAAAGTCCAATTCGAGCTTATAATTTCCTAGATTTGTCATATACAGGGGGCAAAGTAAAAGAAAGATGTCATGTGGCAAAGTAAAGAAAGTAACGATAAGAAAATTCAGGAATTAAAATAAAAAAAATAAAAACCATCATTCGAGAAGAAAAGAAAAGAAAAGAAATTCTTACTTATCCTCTAGATGCCATCCCGAGAGATTGGCAACTTCTGTCAAGGCTGCTCTCCAAGTCTTCACGTCATCAATCTTATCTTTGAATCCATTTTCATGTTTTGCAAAAGCTTCCGCGAAAGACCCTCTCTGATTCCTGACATCACTAGGATCCACATAGTGGAACACAGGAAGGACTGTCAGCTTCTTCTTGTCCATGCACTCGACGATCTTTGCTAGTTCGATCAAACACCAACTTGACGAAGCGTATTGTTTGGATAGAACGACAACAGCGATTTTCGATTCATCTATTGCTCTTAGGAGCCCTGAGTTAATCTCTGTTCCTTGCTCGAGCCTCTCATCGTCCCTAAATGTGAATATGCCTTCTTGCTTCAACCTATCGTATAGATGGTCTGTGAAATTGTTGCGGGTGTCGGTGCCTCTGAAACTGAGAAACACGTCGTATTCGTATTTGCATCCAGGGGTAGAAGAAGGAGGAATAGATGAGGAGGAGGAGGCGTTTTCTGTGGCCAGAATAGCCATCGGAAATATGCTAGAGATCTGTATTAAAAATATATTAAGACAGTTTTTTGAAGAATTTAACACACAAAAGAAAATATAAATTGAGGAAGAAGAAAGCAAATTTGAGTTGGATTTTAATTTCAAGAAGTGGAAAGAAAAAAAGGAGATGGATATACGTGCTCGAAAAGTGAGTTCACAGATTTTTTATGAAATTGCAGAGAAAACTGAAAAGCTCCAAAATTTTCTTTTGAATTAACGCTGGATTCATGAATGAGTTACAATAAAAATGAGTGGAGTGTTTGTGTTTGGAAGTGACAGAATGCTTTAGAGGGACAGGCATTTATACATCAATAATTAATAAAGTGATCTCCGCGTAGTCGTAGTCGTAGTCGTGACATCAATGATATCTGGGCTTATTTTCGCATGGTTGTAATAAGTAATTCTCTTCTAAGTTCTTTAGTCAAAGCAGCGCATGTGTAAAGTTGGAATCCCTGGCCTCGCCTCTGCCACCGAGGAACCATCCTAGCAATGCAGTGAGAAATCACGAGGAAGCCCTTGCAAAACATATCTTAAATTTGTACTATCATTTAAAATATATATGCCAACTGAATTTTGTCACACCATTATAAATTTTACTACTATATAAGTTTATTAATTAGAAGAAAAAAAAAATTAGAAATATTATTCTTGTAATTTTTTGTTTTGTTCGTAACTTTATTTTATTTTTAATATATGAGTAATATTACAGACACAAACTATTTTCAACATTTTTACAAATTGCTATGTGGCTTTAGTATTTTTTAAATAATTATTGGTAAATAAAAATGTGATATTAGTAGTGGCCCAGATTAGAACTAGTAAAAATTTGCCTTATCAATAGTTTGTGAAAATTTTGTAAAATAGTTTGCGACTGTAGCATTACTATTTATATATAAATCAATAGTTACACTAATGAGAAGATTTTTTTATTTTAGATAGTTACAACATGTTGCTAAAGAGAAAATCGGAGCCCTTTTATTGAACATAATATAAAGTGTTAGTTGAATTACAAAACTATAACAAAAACAACCATTAAACACGTTAGAGGATGTGAAAACTAAAAAGATATGCACCAAGTAATTTACAAGGTCATTCTCAAAAAAAAAAAAGTAATTTACAAGGTAACTCAAAACTCTTTTTCACTGCATGGTAACTAATTATATACTTGAGGCAAATTATCTTTCTTTATTTATTCATTAGAAGTACCGATAATATAGCATAGCATAAATCCGTACTGACATGCATAATTTGTAGTTAATCTTGTGAATAAGTTTTGATGTGGCAAATCAAAAGCTTTCTAGCCTATTTGAGTGATTGCTTGGAACATATTTTTAATAAAATTAAATGTTGATAGTCTTTTTTTTTTTTTTTGAGAAGATGTTGATAGTCTTTTCTTTTTTAAAGGTTTCATAGAAGTACATTGAAATGTGGCCGTTTTTTCTGAGTATGTGTATCGCAGTCATTTTTGTTCGCCTCCCTCAGATTATGAAAATATAATTCCTACCTTTTTTATATTGAAGCTTTGTTCTTCTTCAAATAAAATTAATTTGAACGTGATTATGTAAACATGGTGATTTCACTTATCAATGCAGTTCTAGAAAAAAAAATATATAAATTAGATAACAATTGTAAACTGTGCGTTTTTTTAATTTATTTTCCTCAACTAATTAATTAATATATATGTGTGTATATATATATAACTGAACAAAGAATAGAAAAAAAAAGTAAAATATAAATTAAATTAATCAATTAAATCAAATCAAATAAACTACTCCAAGCATTATATACTATATTAAAAGGCATAAAAACGAACAGTCATCATTGGTGGAAGTGATTTCTGGGTAGCGATGATTGTGGTCTTAAGCGTAGCATATATTACTCCTAGAAATAACGTTTGGCATGGGTCAAACAATTCATTATGTATTAGAGTCGGTGCCCAAGAGGGAACAGGCATATGGAAATCTGTGCATTGCATGTGAGGGTTTGTTTTGTAAGAAGATGAGGACAGAAATGGATTCGGGGTTCGTGTACGACTCTTTTTTTTGTTGTTGTAGCGGGACTAAATGAACGACTCTTATTTTAAAGAGTGCATCTTCTGGTTCTTGTTCAACATAGGTATTTGTGTGAATAGGTGTTCGTGAAAGGGGATTCATTTAAGTCTGCATTGGTTATACTTATTGATACCCAAGTGGCCCTACGCCTTCCAGCTGCAATTTGTAAGAAAGATTGATTCTACTGTTGGAAAGCTAGCTGTATTGAATCTAGCCTTGATTCAACTTATTTGAAGGAGGTTTTTATAACAACAATATTGTTAAGTATATTTACTACTGTATCAGTGAGCTTGTTCTCGACAAGAGCTTGGTCATTGGTTAAAGTAACACATTTTTCATCGAATACAAGATGAGTGAGTGTAGCCCATCTATACCTCCATTTAGACAAATTGCTTGTCTTTACTGCCTCTCTTATTGGTAGCCGAGTGAGAACGCTTTCTACAAAGACCCACTACTCAGCCGACAATTTGTTTGTTATATCAGCAATTGAAAAGCAAATTCATCAAGACCACGAGAAGTTTGCCTGCCAAAAGAAAACTTTTTAAAATCATGGTGCATTGCCACTCACGGTAGAACAAATAAGAAAAGTTAGCCTGCCAAAAGCAATTACATTGTGCTTCTCCTGAAATTTAAACCTTAGCTTTTCTGCATATAAATAACTTCTTAAAATGATCACCAGATTGGACATTGTACCTCTTTGTTTTGCCTTTTCAGCAGGGGAAGAAATTAGTTTTGGAAATGCTAACCAAGTGTTACTCCCATATAACAGCTACTGCCAATATATTTATAAACAAAGTATGGCAAGTAGGGTAGAACAAGCAGGGCTACCATCACCTTAATAGAGACTTGATTCGATTTTCAATACAAGAAGCAGATTAAATCATAAGCCTTTGGAGTCGTTAAATTCACAGCAACTGTAGAACCTTCAAGTTAATGTATTACAAACATAAGCCAGCCTACTGATTCTTAAAACAGGCCAGGCAATTTGTGGACACACAATACAGAATACAACAAAGGATGAAGTTCCAATGTTCCACAATTGTCAATCTTCCAAACGACACCTCTTAACACTATATTAAAATCTCTTAATTAATTTCACACAATATGTGTTTTACAATTTCACTCAAAAAATACCAGAATAAAAAAGCTTTTAAGACTCAATTTGCACTTCCTGCATTTTTACACATTACAACTCTAATTCCAATGTGTTGTTTTGTCACTAGATCCTAAAAAGCAAAAAATATTCAAATTTCAACATTTTGATGTAACAAAATGATAATGCAGTTCAATGTAGAGCAATATATATAACAAATTAAAAAAAGGAAAATGTTAACGGATGCGTTAAGGACATTTGTTAGTGAACCACTCTAAGAAAGTTTTTATGGGGGAAAAAAAAGTTATTAATATTTTGACAGCCTTTTTTACTTTCCGTAAAAGTGGTATCAAAACTCTCCTAAAATGGTTCATTATCAATTGCCCTAAGGTCACATGTTAATAGGACCCATTAACAAAGAAGATTCCAAGTAACTACTTGGATTTAAATTAATGCAAAGATAATTTAGTACAAAAACCAAGGACAAGGTTGTTTATTTTATCCCTCAGCAAATCACTTGATTGAATAGTTTAGAAGGTAACTGGGGCTCTTATTGAACTATGGGCTATTGGTTCTAGGAAAACTTTGTTGGATATGGTATACAAGTTAAATGAATTTTGGCTTTTAAATTCAAATTTTTACTAATATTTGTTATTTATTTTAGGGTGTGTTTGGATACAG
The DNA here is from genome assembly GCA_030021035.2 of Notholithocarpus densiflorus. Classification (NCBI taxonomy): domain Eukaryota; kingdom Viridiplantae; phylum Streptophyta; class Magnoliopsida; order Fagales; family Fagaceae; genus Notholithocarpus; species Notholithocarpus densiflorus. Next base: position 4,715 of record JARYZH020002544.1, read on the forward strand.
CTTATTTTGCTGAAGGTACTGTAGATAAAGGTAAAAGTTAGTTGAAATAGTACCGTGAGGCTCATGAATAGTGCTAAAAAGTGCAGTGAGGCCTATAAATAGTAGTAAAAATAAGCTGAATAGTGAAATAATTTTAATTTTTCATCCACACCCAAACGCACACTTAATATTGATTTGTTTGTATTTGTTTATTGTGTAGTGAGTTTACTATCGTAAACATGTCATATTTCCAAGAAGAGGAGGCTGTTTGAGTGGCCATAGAAGGAAATGGAAGCAATCGGATCAATGACCAAAATTTTCAGTCACTCTCTCTGTAAAAAGAAATTTTAAAAAACCCACCAAATTAAGATAACCAGAGAAAAAAAGAAAGAGAAATAGTGTTCAGTGTGTAAACTGAAAAGCTGTTGACGGGCAAATCTTGGAAGGTGAAAGCGAGTGAGGTTGAAAATTAAGAATTGGGTTAGCGTTGTGTTGCAAAGAAAGGGAAGAAGAAGAAGAATAATAAAGATAAAGGTGAGGTTAGCATCAGGATGATGACATTGCAGTGCTGGAAAGAGAGAAGAAAAAGGAAAACAAACAAACAAACCATATTTTTATTTTTTATTTCAAGTCACTACTACGAAATTTTTGAAAGGTATGTTTAATGTTCTTCGAAATTTCTAAAAAGTATCCTAACGCTAATGCGTTTTTTTTTTTTTTTTTTTTTTTTAACCCACATTGAATAAGTTTCGTTTTCCTTTTTCAGTCAAGTCAACGAACCAGTAAAAGTTATTGCTAATGTACAAAAATTGTCAGTGAGTTGATAGCCCTTGAACGATCCAATGGGTACCTGAAGAACAAGAAACCAAGAACCTAACAGAGAGCACTGGTGCAGTGCCGGCCAAAGACTTTCCAAATGTAAAGTCAGTGAATGAAAAATCTCTAAGAACTCTATAGTGAGAGGGCTAGGGATTTTATGCGTACTTGGGAGAAGAGGGGACTCGATACTTATATAGTGGTGAGCAGTGAATCAAGATCCCTTGGATGTAGGGACCTTTCCATGTAGAGAAGATCTGGGGCTAGGGTTTCCGAGATTTTAGGGCGTCTTTTCCATATGGGGAAGATATGGACGTGTAGTAGGGTCTTTGGACGTAATACGCAAGATATTTCCTTATGGGGACTTAAGCATGGAGATTACGCAAATAATTATGGGACCCACTACCTCTGTCCGTTGGCTTGATCAAACGTCTGTTGGTGTGTAGATAAGGAGACGAGGGTTTGCCCGACCGTTAATTTCCAATCATCGCGCGTTTTCCCATGCTGCTAGGACGGACCCGAGGGACCATGTGACGACGGGTGTATGGTTAGGATCGTTGGTCCCTAAGGTTGTTTAGCTAGACAGATGGAGAGAGGATCATCTAGGACGAATGAGTAACAAAATTTCCTACTGGACAAAAATGCCCTCATCAGTTATCATAACTTTTTAGTGAAGTTTGTGGTTTACATTTATGTCAAAATTTCTTTCCATCTTTTTTGTGTGTGCGTTTGTTTCTAAAAAAAAAAATGAATAATTGTCGCACATTATTTAAGAGAGTGTTGTATGTAGTATAATCTGTCTCACACTCCCTTAAAAGTTACTGTGGCTTTTGAGAAGTCAACAAACAAGTGCTCCGTTCCATTAAATTACTACTTACATAATTCTCTATAATAAAAAAATACCATTTACTTTTTTTTTCTTTTTTTTTTTTTGGCTAAAACCATTTACATACTTAAAGTTTAGTCATTTATTATTTATCGGCTAATTTTTAAATATTTGGACTAATAACATTATGTAGCATTTTATTTGAAGTTTCTTCCCATGTTCAATGTTGATATATCTGTAAAGTACCAATTAAACTCAAAATGATGTAATTGTAACGTACTAGTCGTTTTGAACACGTGAAAAAAATTAATCTACATTAGTATTAATATTGAGGAATTGCAAGATGAGTATATGAATATTGAGGCAAATGACCTTTCTTTATTCATTGGAGGGACTCAAGATGCAACATCAACTCACGCTCACATGTTGACATGCACAACAGGCTTAGGTGTAGTTAATCTTTGTTGTATAGGATGCTGACTACATATGTTCTTTTAAAGTTTAAGAAAATTCCTTGAAAACCTTAACTCACATATATGGCTCTCATAATAATCTAGGAAGCACAAGTGCGGCTCCAGGGCCGCTGCACCTGCACTCGACTCGCATCGACGCGCTGATTCGCACTCAACATGCCGATTTGCCACTTCTTTTTTCTTTTCTTTTTTTGTCCTGCGATTCGCGCCAATTTGGGACCAAATCGACCAAAATCCATCGAAAACTAACCGATACAGGCAGATTTGGTTCAAAACGAGCCGAAAGCTGGACCAGATCTCTCTAAATCTTTCCTCTTCATGCACTTAACGGTGAAGGCAATGTTGATTGGCAATGAAGGGCAACACTAGAAGTTCATGGAGGCTACGAACTGAGCTCCTCAAACTGTGATAGAGAAAGCGAGGGAGAAAGTTGTGGACTATGGACAGATTTTTGAATATGTGTATTGGTGTAAAAGAAAAGGACTTCAAAAGTCAGAAAGATAACGTGTAAAAGGAGAAAAAAAAAAACTGAAAGAAAAGGGTTGGAACTTGTAAAAATAGTAAAAATACAGGTTTTGATTCTTTGATTTTATCACCTTTACCCATCACTTTTTATTATTCTTTAATACTTTGTTTTACTAACCACTTCTTCCCCAAGGCCCCACATCACTACCTCATTACTTCTTCTCTTTCTTCTCTTTTTTTTTTTTTTTTTTTGAAGGAAAATAATTTAATATTATAAATATGTTATTGGGCTAAAATTGGTGTTGTGTAAACATTATAATAATATATATAAATATGATTTTAAATTTATCTACTATTGCTCTTAAATTGGTATATGTTTACCATTATATGAAAAAATATGCTTAACAATATATCAAAAATAAAAAATATATATTTAACAATTTATTAATAAATGCATCTTGCCGCACTCGCACCCTACTTTTTTTTAAATTTCTGAATCGCTGCACTGCACCCACATTCACACCCAAACCCGAATCCGCACCTATAGGTCCTAGATAATAATTTCCTAGCACTTATGGCCTCGATTTACTAGATTCTCCCATAAGATACTTCTAGTTTCCAAATTGTGAATGGGCACTATGAGACACAGGGTCCGGCCTTCACAAGTCAACAATTCATTTTTTAATAGAGTTGGTGTGCAAGTAGCGCTCCTCTTCTTCCAGGTACCTACCTGATCCAACAACAATTTAAACAAAGCTAGATATTGCTTGTTGATGGGAACATGCATGTGGAAGTCTTCGCATGTGCATAGATTATTACTAAGCAAGTGGCCCTACCCCTCAAGTTGCTATTTGTTAAAAAATTAATTCTGTTATATGTTTCAATTTTGGTGGTGACAGATTCTACCGTTAGAAAGCTGCTTTATGATTTATTGGGACAATATTTGTAAACCAAAACTTGGAGTAAGGAAGACTAAAACATACATAACAACAACAAAGTCTTAAAATTTAAAATTATCTTAAGAGGACTCGGAGTAAGTAAGTAGTCCCAAAATATATACCAATTTTTAAAATTATATTGACATTTTTGAAAAATACGAAGAGTACGCTAAGTACAATAATGATTATTTACAATTGAAAAAAAAAAAAAAAATATATATATATATATATATATATATAGATAAGATGACCTCAAATAAATTTAGAATGTGTACTTTCTTCTTTATTGAATCAAGTAAAAGGAGAGAGTAAAAATAAATATCTGCTATTCTGCTATATATACATCAGAGCAGAGCAAAGGAAATGGGGGGAAAAGAAATGGCGCCAAAATTCTAACAAACTAACTACCTAGCTCTAACTACACGGAGCCAATCATGTCATGACACCTGGACAGCTTCAGTAACTGTTTCTGGTGTTAAGTTGTGCACGTGCTGATCTTGTGACTTCATTAAGTCCAACACTGCCGTTTTGTGCCTTCCTATATTTTTTTGTTCAGATACACTATACGACACCGTTTCTTTTCTTTTCTTCACAGCATCACCATCTGAGGAACAGAGAGACACGCATTAATAAAGTGATCTTTATCTTTATATTTTTATCTCACTTTTGACTAACATAAAGAAAAGTAGGCCTTTCTTTGAGTGCGCCCTTTATTCCTTACCCTGTAGAATAAAGTCTCCAAAAAATAATAAAAATAAAAATGAGACAGCGTTCACATGTCTGACCAATTAACCATTCACACATATAAAGAAAAAGAAAGAAACGGTTTGAGTTTAAAGCAGCGTATGTGTGAAGTTGAAGTGGTGAGGAACCATTATATTATAGCAATGGAGTAGGAAAAGACAAGATATCTTTAAAAATTGTAACTTTTATTCTTAAATAGACTATTGGATTTTGTTAGAGCAATTACACTAGACATTAACTATTAAAATATACTAACTTTATAGCATGCGCATTATGCTCCTAGTCAGAAACTCACTATCTAATCCTAAAACACAATGAATGTATAGCAGCTAAGACATGATAAAATTAATATTTAACTCTAAAATTGAGCTCAATGATTGCGCATCAGACCAATGCATGTGAAATATTAGTTTCCTACTTAGTGAGGGAGGTAGAAATTTATACAAATCAATAATTTTTTGTTAAATGAATTAAAGATTATACATTAGAGTGTATTAATTTTTTGTGGGTTCCAGTTATGTCAATTGGTAAAAATGTCATAAGTTGAAACTTTATAAATAAATAAAAAAGTTTTAGGTAACATAAAATGTATATAAATCAATTAATTTAAAGTAAATTAAATAATAATCGGCACTTTTATATGCCTTAATATACAAAGGAAAATTTAAAAAAAAAATATATATATATATATACACAAAGGAATATCATAGAAATATAATCATAACATTAAATGAAAACTTTTCTTTTTGTTTATGGGTTGCAATGTATAACATGTCTCAAATTTGTAACCATAAAATTTATAGCATCTTTTCTAAATAATAAATAAATAAAAATCCATGCATTCATGTATCCCTAATTCTCAAATTACAAAATGAAAGGGAGTTAGTTTTAGGGGGGTAAAATAAAGAAATTTTACTAAAGAGATATACTTATATTTTTGGAAACATATAGGAAGATGTACCAAAAAAAATAAAAGAAAATATAAATAAATATAGATAAATTGGGGTGTAAAGTGTTAATTCTTACTATTTAAAAATGATAATTAAATATAAAATTTACATGATCAAGTAACGAAAAGAAAATTCAAATCCAAATGATCTTGTATTGTAGAATTGAACAATGCCACGTACCATAAGACCAAAAAAAAAAAATGTTGAAGAATCATGTACGCATAAATCTTTTTTTTTTTTTTTTTTAAGTTTAAAGTTTTTAGCTGCTTCAATAACAAATACGGTAAGAAATGAAGATCTGATTCGACATGCTGAGTATAAAGAATTTGTAGAACCAATACTTATTTTACTTAATCAGTACCAGCAGAAGAGAAAAGTGAGACAGGGAGTAATAATTTTTCTACATAATCAGTTTGCAAGTGGCCCCACTTCTGCTTCTATAATGACTAAAGTAATTTTCTATTCTGAGTCAAAGCAGCGTGTACATGTCTGTAAATAAAGTTGAAGTGGGTGTAAGAAGACTAGCTAGGAAGACCTGCAAACAGATCATAGGTTAAGTAAAGAGTGGTGGAAATTAACTGGAAAGCAATACAAACAACGATATTATTGGAATAGAATCCCGTTGGCTCATTGGTAAGTACAAGAAACTAGCGCAGCATGTAGAGAAATCTATAATAAAATTATGTGCATGTGCGTACTGTGAAAGAAAATATAAGTATATAGCATGAGCTAAATTTTATGGATCAAAAGTATATATTTTTATAGAAAAATAATTTACTTGATTTGAAGTCCCTAATTTTTGTTTAAATGATTATCAGTTGGTATTATACCTAATGTCAATTAGATGAAAAATTGTTCAGCTCAAAGAAGGTGAGGAAACAGAATATTTAAGAAAAGGATTAAATAGATTCTTGGATAGAATTTAAAGATGCAAGAGCAATCATAGCTTTGTGGAAAATTTTAATTGTAATTAAGGAAACCTTTAACCTGGTCATTGCAATAGGTTGAGTATGTTGTATTCCAACATATTATATTAAGGAAATTAATAAAAAAAGACATAAATTAACTCCCACCAAGTTTTGGATGAAAGCAATGAACACCGACAAAAGTCCTCATATAATGTGCAGCTGACAAGCTCGATCAAAAATCAAAAGTTAACATGATTAACGTTACATGTTTTTTCAAAAAGTTAAAAGTAGAATAGAGAAAAAAGTGAGACAGATGCTCCGGCTTTCACGTCTCAAGTATTATTTTTTCTACATAATCAATCACTTTGCATTTGCAAGGCCTCTCCATTTTCCCGGAATCTTCTAGGAAATAAAAGATTTAGAATTATAGAAATACATGGGTTCTTTTTTAGCTGAGTCTGATTTATTCATAAATAGCCTAATTATTTAAAGCTCTCTCTCTATGAAGGTTTTGAGTGCAGACTCCATAGGATTTGATTTTTTTAGGGTAATACAAAACTTCTTTGTCGTGTCCTAATTTTTCAAAAACTGATGTGTCTCTATGTCATACGCATACTCATATTCGTATCTGTGCCTGTGCTTCCTAGATTATATTACATTTATCTTATTTTCAATTATGAAAAAAAAAGAATTAGACATTTAATTCGTTCATATCCAACATATTAAAAGTATACTTGTAAGATTACTGGGATTGAAGTTCATAATCGATGAAAATGCTATCCTTGTGTCCTATCAATCCAATCACAGTCCAACAACACTAATAACTGCTATGTCATCAGTGTTCAGTCGTCCCTATAGGAAACCAACAAAAAAAACAATAACACAACTTATTAGACAAAAGTGGGTCTAGAAATGGACTTAAATGTAATTACCACATCATGTTTAGATTGTTCTAAATTCAAATGCATGCATATTGACTCAGCTAGAATCACTCTTCTTGTTAAATAAAATGACAAATATATGAAATCAAACAATGAAGACTACGTCTGAGAGATGCAAGAATCAATTTCTGAGGAGCTAAGAAACTTTCCTTTGCTGGGAGGCTGCAATTGCTATACTTAGTGCTTTATAAACAGTAAGTATACTGATCTAACATCTTCTTACTGCCTAAAAAAGTCATTATGCTGATAAAGCAGCAATTTAGCAGATTCTATGGAGTTGAAGTGATAACTCATGAAGTAAGTAGCTTGGAATTCAATATACCGACAAAGAGTGATGGAGGTTTGGGGTGCAGGAGAGTTGCGGACTCGAACAAGGCAAAATGATGAGGCATACATGGAATGTTTTTGCTCAAACTGGCTCAATTGGGGTGGCTTGGACAAGAGAAAAATCTGCTGAGTTCTATCCTTTTGGATGCTAAACTCCCTCAAAAATTCTCTTGGGGATGGAGGAAACTCCTCTACCTTAGAGAGTTATCAAGAAAGTTTATATGATTTTCTGTGGGGGATGGAAAAAAAAAATTATCTTGTGGGTATGGTTACAGATAGTATATGATGTTGCAAGTAATCTTAAGGCAAAATTTTTAAGTGTATTGAAGGAAAAAAGCTGTCTGGAAGCTACTTAGGTCTAATTCTCTGGTTCTATACAGAGCAAACTTCCTCTGGCGGACATTGGAGACGTAGAAAGACCTATTTGGGTTCCTGCCAAGGGGGGCATTTTTGCCAGCTAAGAAACCTAGAATCAAATTTCGATTGAGGTTATCTGAGCTTAATTAGTGGAAGCTAATCTGGTTTTGTACCACCATTCCTAGACATGCTTCATCACTAAGCTTGCTAAGAAAAACAAATTACATACTTGGTATAAACTCATATAGTGGGGACACAAGGTGATAATCTGTGTGCTTTCTGCAGAAGCATAGGAAGTCCAGACCATATATTTTTTAAATGCAGTTTGTCAAAAAAGATTATGGAGGGAAGTTATGAAGAGATGCCTAATAGACTCTCCTGAAACAAATTGGAATAAGGTTGGTTGAATGGGGGTTAGAAAATTTAGAAAGTAAAAGCCTTCCTCATGTAAGCAACTTCAAATTTCCACGTTTCGATGTAAAAAAAAAGTGAGAATGCAGTTCAATGTAGGGCAATATAAAATCAAGAAACTTAAAAAGATATTATCGAATTATATTACGAGTGACTGATCATTATGATAATTAGTGTAGGTACTTATTAAACCTGAAAAGGCAATGTTTTGTGGAAATATTTCATATACACAGAATTCTTCATCAATCAGACCTTGTGTGAAAATCATCCTCCACAAGACTGAGTTTTAGAATGGAAAAATAGCCATCTATATTCTGAGCTTTGAATAGTCACAGGACTTCTCCCAAAGAGAACATGTAGATGTCGGTAAAGGCTATCAAGTGAAAATTGGAGTTTTCTTAATACTCCCAGGGGAAAAATAGCCATCTATACTCTGAGCTTTGAATAGACACAGTAAATCTGCCAAAAGAGAACATGTAGATGTTAGTAAAGGCTATCAAGTGAGAATTGGAGTCTTTCTTGAAACTCCCACGGAATGTCTAGCCATAAAAACTTACAAATTATATTGTGATAACCCAGTTTCCTATGAGGTAAAGAAACATTTCAATGTATATGATCATCACTTAGTACAGGTTTTCAGCATAGAAACATACTGAGCTTATATTCTTGGGCTTAATGGATTTACATTTCAAGCAGGCCAGTGTGGACATAATATGTCCAATCTATTGTAAAGGGCAGATGGGTTTTCTGGCCAAGAGCAGTGCACTCACTGCAAAGATGCTTCAAGGGGATTATATGCCTTCATAGGTCGTGGTACTATTTTGGTATTTTGTGCTGCTTTTTTCTTTCTAAGTTGTGTTTATTATTGTATCCATAATGGGGGAACACTCATGGATAGCTTTTCTTTAGCATTATATGTTTTATACTCTCTTTTGAATAAACTCACTGTCATGGACATAATATATAGTAATATTAAAAAACAATTAGAGAAAGTTCTCCGGTAAGAGGTTACTTAATTGATATTTGTAACAAATTGGTCATGTCTGATACCAATGAGTAAGTTCAAGAGGATGGAGGGTGAATTTTATAAGTTAACAGGGTATATTCAGGTTGTTCCGCCAAAATAACTATATTTGAAAGACATTTAAGAGCTCCTTGCAATATAAGATCAACATACTGAAAGTGAAGACATAAGGCAACACTTCATCCACGTAGATACAAGTCTTAACACTTAGTCACAAGCACCAAGCAACATAATTTTCAAAACAATGGTGTATTCAGGTTCTTTTTTTTTTTTTTAAATAAAATTTTATAATAAGACAATGGAAACAGGAAAATGAAAACCAAAGATTTGGAACAATACAAGAGGTACCATCAAGAGGGTAATCCATGTAAAGAAAGAATTCTTATACGAGGATATCCACAAGTGTTCTTCCATTAAGGGTATGTTGAGCCACAAGCATTTTTGAGTCTGACAGCATGAATATCAGATAATTTAACTGGCAAGAATGTCCACTTGCTCAATCTACCTTTATTAAATATAACTGTCTAGCAGCTTAATACTTGAGAATCCTCATGAGACATAGCCAAGCCAATTAGTGACAAAGCTGCAGAAACCCACCATACAATACAGTTTAATGCGGAAACACAATGAATGTATGCCATCTAAGAGAGGTAGAATCTTAGGTAAATAGTTCCCATTTGTATGGAAGAATTTTACCAAAGCTACGTAAGTTGTTGAAGATATTATAGAAAGTTAAGTCTACTGACAAAAAATGAGATAATTCATAACAAAGCTAGGCTTAGAAATAATGAAGAGAATGCCACATGCATGGCAAACCGAAAGGTATATTACACGCCATTTGAACTGGGTATATTCAGTACTCTTTGGGTCATCATCATATTCATTACTAATTGTCAATGCGTATTAAGAAGGCCCCGATAAATTTGGGCCCTGAGTAACTTCAGATGATAAATACTACCACACCAAATATATAGAGGCTTAACATTCCACACACATACCTGAGAGCAAAACCCTGATGCAAGTCCTATGGGGTTAGTTTTGTTGCTGGATTAACAACAAAATCACCCAGGCCCTATTTAAGAAAAGAAATGCAAAAGAATTAAAAAGAAAAAAATGAAATATACAGCCAGAAACGAATTCTGTTTAGAGAATAGCAAGAAATTAAGACAACGCGACTTACCAAAAAAAGTCGCAGAAAAATAGAGTATCAGCCTTGCAAATTCATCAAAGCTACCAATTTCACTGGGATTTCTCTTCCTCGCAATCA
>JARYZH020002545.1:0-15137 GCA_030021035.2 Notholithocarpus densiflorus
ATGGGACAACTTGAACTAGAGAGGCTACTAACTTCATGCTGATGCAGGCTAGGGCTTACATGGCGCTGATGTGGTTGAGGATGAAGATGTGGATGAAGTCATCTAGGTCTGGCTTGGTAGATGCAAATTTGACAAATCCTAGAGGCACGTTTAGGCACATGCTAGACATGGTGGTGGATGAAAGAAGGAGAGAGAAGCATGTAAAGGCGCGTGTGACGTCAAATCAACTTGGGGCTTGCTTTGTTGTGATATATCGTGTATAACCATAGAAGAGACCCATGCTTAGGGGTGTGCATGAGTCAGGTTGATAGATTTTTTTTCAATTCGACTGACTATGGTAGGGTTGAAAAAAATTCAACACAATCCAACTCATCACTAGAGTTCAACCCAACCCAACCCAATCCAACCCAATCCATCCCACCTAGATCAAGGGTGAGTTTGGTTCAGCTTTTTGTAAAAGTGCATAATGAAAAAGTTGAGTTTTCAAAAAGTGCATAATGAAAAAGTGCATTTTTAAAAAGCTGAGTGTTTGGTAAAAGCTGTTAAAAAGTACTTTTTGAAAAAGTTGAGTGTTTGGCTATCACTTATAAAAGTGGCAGTTTGAGGGATAAATTACCAAAAAGGACAATGTATATATAAGGGAGTTTATTTCGTACTTTTTTTTTTTTTTTTTGCATGTGAGTTTGGTTCATACTTAAATCAACTACTTCATCATACTTAAATCAATTTTTCTCTTTCTAATTTTTTTTTTCTCACCAATATTAGCTAATAATAACCTACCACTTAAGATTTATTGTGAAAGTATTGTGAAAATATTGTGATAAAAATTGATACTGATTTTAATTTTAACGTGCTATTACAATTATTTTTTTCTCTTTCTAAAAAAATTATTTTTTTCTCACCAATATTAGCTAATAATAACCTACCATTTAAGATTTATGGTGAAAGTATTGTGAAAATATTGTGATAAAAATTGATACTGATTTTAATTTTAACGTGCTATTACAATTATTTTTTTCTCTTTCTAAAAAAATTATTTTTTTCTCACCAATATTAGCTAATAATAACCTACCACTTAAGTTATTGTGAAAGTATTGTGAAAATATTGTGATAAAAATTGATACTGATTTTAATTTTAACATGCTATTACAATTATTTTTTTCTCTTTCTAAACAAATTATTTTTTTCTCACCAATATTAGCTAATAATAACCTACCATTTAAGATTTATTGTGAAAGTATTGTGAAAACATTTGTGATAAAAATTGATACTGATTTTAATTTGAACTTACTATTAAAATTATTTTTTTCTCTTTCTAAAAAAATTATTTTTTTCTCACCAATTTAACTAATAATGACTTACCACTTTAAATTTATTGTGAAAATATTGTGATAGCATTTCATTCTCTCTTTTTTTCTCCTCCACACACGTAAGATATTTCCTTCTTTTTTTCTTTTTTTTTTTCCCCTCTTTTTTTCTCCTCCACACGTACCCTTACTCCTTTTCTTTTTATCCTTCTTTCTTCTTTTCTTTCCTATCACTTCTCCAGAACGTTCCTTCCTCTTCTTCTTTTTTTCCCTTTCTTCCTTTCTCCCTTTTCTCTTAGCAGTTCGTCTGTAACACCCACGCACTACCTCCTTACCCTTTGCTCATCAATAAGTGCTTGCAAGAACTCATCCGTCCTCTTGGAGAGACTCTTCAACTTCTTCTCTAAACCTCCATAATCCATCCACCGGACCACCGTAAGATGGGTATATTCTGATTTTGCTATATTCTTATTTTATTTATTTATTTTTTTTGCATTTTGAGGAATCCTAATTTGCAAGGGATTGATTTTTTTTTTTCCCTTTGCTGATTTGGGAATTTGTTATAGATTTTTGTGTGTTTAGATTTGGAAATTTGTTATTGAATTGAACCTGGGCTAGACGCTATTTTTTTGGGGTTTTTGTAGCAATTAATTTATCAAAGGGTTCTGCCGTTCTGGGGCTGCAAACACATGAGCATGATTTATTGAAGGATAATTTGGTAATTACCCAGCTCACCCCAACGGATATATGAAAACGCGCACTGGCTTTTGGCAAAATGGACCTGAAGAGCTCCATATTCACCTTGCGCGTTCTCTTCACAAGTATAAAACGTAATTTTTTCCAAAAAGTTGCGTTTTATACTAGTCAAACGGACTTTTTGGGCTGGCTTTTTCCAAAACGTGACTTTTAGACTGAAAAAGTTGAAACAAACGGGCACCAAGTTGAACTCAAGGGTTGGATAAAATTTTTTTTAATTGAGCATTAGTACAACACCAACACAAATAAAAAAAAATCAAACTAACCTAATAAAGTTGAGCGTAGCATCAATCCAAAACAAACTATATTATTAGTGAGCTTCAAAGTTTAAACCAATACAAATAATCACAGATTTATATTGGTAGTACATCAAACTAACACAAATAATCAAACCAAATGATATTTGATTTAGTTAGGTGTGGTTTGGATAGCTGAACGTTTCCTTTTTTATTTTTATTTTTTGAAGCCGTGATTGTTGACTTTTCTGTGTGAACAGTGCACACTAGTGGATACTATGTACTGTTCACGGGACCCACAAACCTCACTTTTCAGCAACTTTTTCATTAAAAATGGGTCCTACAGTACTATTCATACATTTAAAAATTATTTTGCTACAGTGTTTTCAGTTTTCAACTTTCAGTTGTATCCAAACGGACCCTTAGTAAGATATTAAATAAACATGAACTAGTTTATTCTATAGTTAGTAGGATATTATATTGTTCTATCCCAACTCAATTGATAAACAAAATAGTAAATAATAAAATCATATAATATATTTTTTAAATATATATTAAATATAGGTGGATCGGGTTGGGTTAGTCGGATTTGTGAATCTGGTGACTTGCACCCAACTCAACCCACCATAGAAAAGAATTTGACAATCCAACACAAACCACTAAAAACCAACCCAACCTGGCAGGTTGGATTGTATCGGATCGATTTTGTCGGATTGGTGGGTTGGCTGCACACTCCTGATGTTGTTTTTCTAGAGATTGCAGAGATCTTGAGATTTGGGTTTGTGGATTTTCAAGACTTGTGATGCAGCAGTGTTTGAGGATGTTTGGGAAGTACGATTGTGACGCTGTGGAGGCTCTGTTTTGTGTTTCACGATGTGATTTTCAAATTTGGTGGTTTGTTGTGGCAACGAACAGTAGGTTGTTGCAGTGAATTTTTATTTTTATTTATTATTATTATTATTATTATTTTTAACGGATTTGGTGGAGTCTTAACAGAAATTTTTATAAATTTTGGGGAACCATGGCCCCTCAGGCTCATGTTTGGCTCTGTCCCTAAGTATAGAACAATTTAGACATCTATATATTATTATTATTATATATTAATAGCCAAAGTTTAGGGAATCCAATTAGATTTTAATTGAATTCTCAATTTTGCGCCAAGTGTCTCATTTAATTTTTAATTTTGTGTCAAGTGAATTATTGAGTGAAAAAATTGAAGAGTCCAAATCCATTTAGATTCTAAATTAGATTTCAATTGGAGTTCAATTTTTCACCATGTGTCTATCTAAGTTTTCAATTTTCGTGACAAGTGAATTATTGGGTGCAAAAACTGAAAAGTCTAAAATCAATTAAATTTTAAACCCCCCCCCCCCCCCCCACACACACATATAATGAGAAACCATTACATATTTTAGAAATGCATGGTTTTAAAAAGTGTAAGCTAATACTATGTATAATTTGAACCTCTTTAAAAAAAAAATATACTAATTTGAACCATATAATTATGATTATTTTATGGAGCTACACACTAGTATAGTATAATCGAAAGTATAATAGCATGTTTGTTTCTGATACTAAGATTTCCAAAAACAAATGGACAATCGATTTTTTTCTTTGTTTTATGGTGGGCTTAAGAGATATGATTAAGTATTTAGGGAAATTTTTTTGTGAGTTTATCATAATTGTGTTCCAAAAATTAATTAATTAAAGTATAGGGTACTTTGCATTCACGTGTTTCTTGCCCCGTAAAAGTAAGAACTAAAAGAAGAACAAAAATAAAGCAAAATTTTCATATTCATTTTCAAGTAAATTAAGTGGAATCTACAAACACAAAAGAATTTGCAGTGGCCACGGAGGTCCCGGCAGCTCCGGTGCAGAAGGAAGTCAATTTAGTTTATAAATTACTCTATCTTCTGTATTAATTACTTTTTGAATAAAAAAACAAAATCTTTATAAAAAAAAAAAACGTAAAAAGTAAAATTGACTATACTATAAAAGTTGATAGTTTTTCCTATAGACATAAAAGTTGATAGTTGATTAATTAGTGTAATCGAAAGTATAATATCATGTTTGTTTCTAATACTAAGATTTCCAAAAACAAAATGGACAATCCATTTTTTTTTCTTTGTTTAATGGTGGGCTCAAGATATATGAGTAAGTTTTCAGGGAAGTTATTTTGTGAGTTTATCATAATTGTGTTCCAAAAATTAATTAATCAAAGTATAGAGTACTTTTGCATTCACGTGTTTCTTGCCCCATAAAAGTAAGAACTAAAAGAAGAACAAAAATAAAGAAAAAGCTTCGGTATTCATTTTCAAGTAAATTAAGTGGAATCTACAAACACAAATGAATTTCCAATGGCTGCGGAGGTCCCGACAGCTCTGTTTCAAAAGGAAGTCAATTTAGTTTATAAATTATTCTATCTTTTGTATTAGTTACTTTTTAAATAAAAGAACAAAATCATTATTAAAAAAAAAAGTAAAATTGACCATACTATAAAAGTTGATAGTTTTTTATTTATTTATTTATTTTTTTAGACATGAAAGTCGATATTTGGGTAATTAGTGTAATTGAAAGTATAATATCATGTTTGTTTTTGATACTAAGATTTCCAAGTACAAAATGGACAATTGACTTTTTTTCTTTCTTTGTTTTATGGTGGGCTCAAGAGATATGAGTAAGTTTTCAGGGAAATTGTTTTGTGAGTTTATCATAATTTTTTTCCAAAAATTAATTAATTAAAGTATAGAGTACTTTTGCATTCACGTGTTTCTTGCCCCATAAAAGTTAGAACTAAAAAAAGAACAAAAATAAAGCAAAAGCTTCGGTATTCATTTTCAAGTAAATAAAGTTGAAGCTGCAAACACAAAAGAATTTGTAGTGGCCGCGGAGGTCCTAGCAGCTCTGGTCCAAAAGGAAGTCAATTTAGTTTATAAATTACTCTATCTTCTGTATTAATTACTTTTTGAATAAAAATATTTTATAAAAAAATTTAAAATTGACCATACTATAAAAGTGGATAGTTTTTTGTTTATAGACATTGATGATTTACAAAATCTTTAGTGAGTTGATCGTCCACATGCACACCATCGCTTGTAGCTAAGGGGATGTCAGGAGATAGTGAGGGACGAGTGAATGTTCATTGTCAGTCTGCATGGGTTTGGACGACAATGAAACAGGCCAATCTGGGCATGAGTATATGTCGAATGATTCGTTGGTTTTCGAGAGGGAGTTGGCGTCCAATCCATCCCCTGGGGAAGCAAGTCCTTCTGGGTGATGTCCTAGACAGTTAGCATGACCGAGCACGTGTTTAGTAGATTAAGGCCTTGTTTTTAGATTCCCGATGATGTGCCCATTAGGAAGGACCATAGAGGAGAGAAGTGTTATACCGGGGGTTCATCGGATGTGGGTTTTTACGAGGCCGCCTTCATAGAGGGTCTACGGTTGCCTCTGACCTTTTTGCATCGTCGGTTAGCAGTCTATATGGTTATGTCCATTTGTTAAATTGCCTCCAATGCTTGGATGATCTTTATTGGGGCCGAGGTGTTATGGGGTTAGCTTAGTGGAGGCCATCAGTCTCTGACCCTTGAGGAGTTCTTTCATTGCTACAAACCCAGGAGATTCCTAGATCCAAGGGGTTTTACAATTTTGTGTGTCATTGGGCTGCCTTGAGACTAGTATCAGATATGCCTGATTCTAATCGCTAGTGGAAGGCTAGGTTTTTCTTTGTGCAGGGGGTCAACTGGGTATGGCAGCCCGACGAGTGGGATAGTTTAGGGTTCTTTTATAACCATTCTTGGGGAGTTTTAATAAGTTAGGTGAGTCGTCGATGTAACATGGGTCGTCTGTTTGGTTTTTTCTGTTGACTTATGTATTTTTTCTTCGTTTGTTTCAACTACGCTTCGCCTAACTATCCTTCCTGAGCAGGAGGCTTTTTTGGACTGGGTTTTTGCCATCCCCTTTACAAAAAAGTCTTGGAAGAGGCTCGTCACTTTGGATACTCTTCATGCTTTCTGTGGTGGACCCGTACCTTCTAAAAAGGCTCGAAGACTCGATCAAGTTTCGAGAGTCTGTAAGTATATCATTCGTCGGTTTTATTTTTGTTTTAGATCGAATGCCCTACTTGTCTTACTAACTCGTTGGTTTCAGAATTGGAAACTTTCAAGAACAAGCAAGCTACGAAGAACAAGCAGGAAGAAATTAAGAAGGCTGCTGCTTTAAGGGCCCTAAGGGGGGACCATCAGCCTTGCCCACGCAAGTGTCCTAGAAGAGGAAGCATCCTTCTAAGTGGGAATCATCGGGAAAAAGTGCCACTGGCCCTTCCACTCGTTCCGACTCGTGCAAGGTCGTCACTAAGGCTCCTCGCCACGGCGTTGGGGAAGGTCACATGACCTCCCAAGGCCCAGTTGCCCCTCCTCCTTTTCTTTTGCTGGTGAAGGATAAGGAGTATGCAGTGGATACCGCCCGTTTAATCATCTGGGATGCTGATCTGGACAAGTGTTCGGAGCATGAGATCGACCCTTTGGGTGACTCTGGTCTTTTCGACATAATGAGGGTATGTCATATTGCCATTGCTCTGTCCTTTTTAATTTCCTTACGTATTTGTTATATCTTTTTGTTCATTCATCAGGGCTTGGTGAGGATGCGGGTTTTGCAGATCCGATGCACTTCGCAAGTGGCGTCGCTTAAATGCTTAAAGAACCGTTTGGAGACAGAGGCGGATGCTTTGAAGCAATTCAAGGAGTCTACTTGGACCCTTAGCTAGGAGGAGATTGAGCTGAAGGCCAAGCTTAGCGGGAATGCTCATCAAACCGACGAACTGATGAAGGAGAATCGCAATCTGAAGACCGAGGTGGCTGCTTTTCATGAGCATATGGACAAGATCAAAGAGGAAGCCATCAAGGAGTTCCAAGTGTCCCAACCCTACTTCAATGATATGGGGGGTTATTACGGGAACAACTTTGAGGACTTCTGTAAGCAGGCTGTCCTCATGTTCCCAAACTTGGAATTCTCCCAAATTCAGATTAAACTCAACACCCCGATGACTCTAGCTGCAAAGCATATTCTCGACGACTTGGAGACTAATGTTGAGGTGGTGGAGATGGACAGGCCAAGTGGTGTGAGGACCGATGAGCCCAAGGAGCCTGATGAACAAGCAACCGACCTAGTTGCTAATCCTTAGAAGCATACATTTTTTTTTTCCTATGTATATTTCTTCTTTTCCCTTAATCTTTTGTTCGTAACTTAAAAAAAATGATGGTGCCATGTTTTGGGCATAAGTTACTTTTACCCTTTGTTGGGGTTGATATTCATGCTTTAAGTTATTTCATAATGCTCCTTTATGTTTGTCTCATAGCAGTTTTTCCTTTCAAGAAAAAATATTCCAAGTGTTTGTGTTCATCTGTATGCTTTGTATCAGCCCAACTTCTTTTCCCTCAGTCGATTGCCGACCAATCCCAGGGGGATGAGGATTAGGTGCCTATTGGCATCCTTGTCGTCACTCCACCCCATAGATAGAGCTTAGTTTTAGGATGAGGACTAGGCGCTCATAGGTATCTTTGATCGTCAGTCCATCCAATAGGTAGGACTTAGTTTTGGATGAAGACTAGGTGCCTGTAAGCATCTCTGATAGTTGGCCCATCCCGTGGGTAGGACTTAGTTTTTTGATAAGGATTAGATGCTCGTCGGCATCCTTGATCGTCGGTCTATCCCATAGGAAGGACTTGGTTTTTTTTATGAGGATCAGGTGCTCGTCGGCATCCTTGATTGTTGGTCCATTGCGTAGGTAGGACTTAGTTTTTTGATGAGCTTTCCTTCATTGTAGAAATTTTTTTAATAACAATTCCATTCAAAAGTAAACCGAATAAAATGCAAATAGCTTGCTACGTTTGATCAACCGGGAAGCCGGTTTGTCAACTATTTAAACAAAACTTAAAGAAAAGCAATAACATAAGTTACTACTGATGCATTACTGATAGTATCTTCTGAGGTGCTCGGTATTCCAAGGATGGTGCAGCCTTTGCCCGTCGAGTGTCTCTAAGTAGTAGATACCCTTTCTGTTGCAATCAATGATTCTGTATGGTCCTTCCTAGTTAGGACCTAGCTTTCCTTGTGTAAGATCCTTTGTAGCCATGGTCACTTTCCTCAAGACAAGGTCCTCAATGCTGAAGTGTTGAGGTTTAACCTTGGCGTTATAGTGTTTAGCCATGAGGTCTTGATACTGGGCCATTCATTGCTTAGTAGTTGCCCTAACCTCATTTAACAGATCTAAGTGTAGATAGATCCTTTCTTTGTTCTTCCCTTTGTAATGGTGAGCTACCTTGTAGCTTGCTATTCCCACTTCTGCTGGGATGACAACCTTACTCTCGAATGCCAAATGGAATGGTGTTTCTTTAGTGGGTGTTCGAGTCGTTGTTCTATATGCCTACAAGGTGCTTGGTAGCTCATCTGGCCATATCCACTTTGCCCGCTCAAGCCAAGTTTTGGTTAGTTTGAGTAAGGATCAGTTTATAACCTCAACTTGCCCATTGGCTTGTGGGTGGGCAGGCGAGGAGTAGTGGTTTTTTATTCCCAATTGTTGGCAGAAGTCTTTGACCGTGTCGTTGTTGAATTGCTTTCCATTGTCAGAGACGAGGACCCTAGGAATTCCGAATTGGCAGATGATGCTTTTCTAGATGAAGCTGCAGACATTTTTCTCTGTGATGGGTGCTAGTGGTTTTGCTTCTACCCACTTGGTGAAGTAGTCGATCCCTATAACAAGGAACTTAAGTTGTCGTATCGCCATTGGGAAGGGTCCCATGATGTCAAGTCTCCATTGAGTGAAAGGCCACGGGGCATCCATTAGAGTGAGTAATTCTTATGGTTACCTTATGATGTTGCTGAAGCGTTGACACTTTTCACATGCCTTTACATAGGATTGGGCATCCTTTTGCATAGTAGGCCAATAGTACCCTGCTTGTATGAGCTTATGGACCAATGATCGTGCCTTTGAGTGGTTCCCACACACCCTTTGATGGACTTCCCCTATAACGTAGTCTACTTTGTCAGGGAACAAACACCTTAGGTATGGTTGGGAGAAACCCCCCTTGTATAATACGTCTCTTATCAACACAAAGCGTGATGCTCGAACTTTCATTCTTCGAGATGCGTTGTGGTCTTCTAGAAGTGTCCCATTCTTAAGGTAAGAGATGATTGGATCCTGTTAGGACATATGTGAATCATGTTAGGAACATATGTAAATGTAGAATTGGCTAATTTTTTGACAAAACGCACTTTACTTGTAATTTGGTAGATCTAGGATGTGTTTAATACTTCAAGAAACAATGTTTCAAGTTCAAGTGTTAAAACCATGCAAATTTGTCCAAGAAACAAGTGAAGAAGTGTTGGATTTTAAATCTCGACAGCTAGTATCTATTGAGGTTTAAAAAGTTGTTTCAGTCCGATGCTCGACAGCTGCTCGATAGATAGGTTATCTGTCGAGGTTTATGAAAATCAGTTTTTCAGATCTAATTTCAATCCAATCCGTGAATAGATGTTTGGTTTTTCTTTTCTCACAACCGTAAACATATATATAAGGATTGTTTTAAGGGCTGTCACAGCTGATGCAACTTAATGCAAAAGTTTTTCACAAGCATATTGTGAACCGGAGACATATGCCCTAGTTCATCTTTCTCTTCAAGAAGTTGCTGTGTTTGTACACCGTAAAGTTTTGTAACCAAGGAGTTTCGTGATCTTCATCGTGCGATGAACTGAAGAACTTTGCAGCCAACATCTTTCTTAAGTTGGTGAGTAAGCCGTATATTGGGATCCGTGCATCGAATTGGTTAGTCATGTACTGGGAGCCGTGCATTGAAATGAGATATTGTCACTACAGAATAAGTCCAATTGGGTATTGGGGTAAGGGTTCAACTGTAGGTTGGTATAAGGTATTGAGATTCCTTTACTTGTAATCGTTTGTTGTGATAATAGTGGATTATCAAGAATAGTAACCTTAAAATCACCCGGTGGGGTTTTTGCCGTGTAGGTTTTTCCCATTCGTAAACAAATCATCGTGTCAATTTATTTTCCGCTGCACTTTAACTTAGTTGGTGATTTGTTTGTGCTACCGCGCTTCTTGCATGCAAATTGAATTAATTAATTAACTTGACTAATTAATTGGTTAATTCATCATGAGGGTTCAATACATTCTTGGCCTATCAAATCCATCCAATCAACACCGGTTGGTATCACCTGTATCTCCAATTCCTTAATGACGGGGGAGTGTGGGTGTAAAATAGCACTTGACGACTGATAGTCACGCGTTAGCAGGTGCGGCCTTAGCTAATTGATCAACATGCTCATTTTCTTCCCTTGGGACTTGTATGAATTCTACTTCAAAGTCTTGTCTTGTCCACCTCTTACGAAGGCTAAGGTATTTCTTCATCCGTTCTCCTTTGGCTTCGTAGTCTCCATTGATATGACTAATGATAACTTGGGAGTCACTATGGATGACTACTGATGAGGGCCCAGATGCTTTGGCTAAGTCGAGTCCTGTTAGTACGACTT
The DNA here is from genome assembly GCA_030021035.2 of Notholithocarpus densiflorus. Lineage (NCBI taxonomy): Eukaryota > Viridiplantae > Streptophyta > Magnoliopsida > Fagales > Fagaceae > Notholithocarpus > Notholithocarpus densiflorus. The sequence goes on from JARYZH020002545.1 coordinate 10,844, forward strand.
CGTACTCGGCTTCATTGTTGGTCGTCTAGAGTTGAAGTTGAATGGTGCACTCTATGATGTCCCCTTCGGGAGATTGTAGGACTACCCTGATTCCTCTAGCATGTTTGTTGGACAATCCGCCCGTTTGGACCCTCCACAGGGTTGCCCTTTAGCTTTCAGCTTTGCCCATTGTAAATTCTTCGATGAAGTCAGCTAATGCTTGGGCTTTGATTGCGGTCCTTGGGCGGTATTGTATGTCTAACCTGCTCAGCTCTATTGCCTATAAGACTAATCGTTCGACTGCTTTTGGGTTATTCATTGTCTTGCGGAGAGGTTTTCCCATTTGGACCACTATGGCGTGCGCTTGGAAGTATGGCCTAAGCTTGCGGACTGCTGTGATTAGAGCAAATGCCAACTTTGAGGGATATCTTTGTTTCGCTCCCCTAAATGCTTGGCTGTTGTAGTATATGAGCTATTGCACGCGACCTTCCTCTCGGATGAGAGCTAAACTGACGGCTGTAAAGGATACGACCAAGTAGAGGGAAAGCTCTTCATTGGGTTTGAATGCACTTAGGAGTGGTAGAGATGCTAGGTATGCCTTTAGTTCCTTAAATGCTTTTTGGCATTTGTTGGTCCACTCAAATGCCTTCTTTAGGATTCGGAAGAATAACAAGCATTTGTCCATTGCTTAAGAGATGAACCTATTGAGGTTCTCGATTCGTTCGTTTAGGCTTTATATTTCCTTGACGGTTCCTAGGGGGTCATTTTTAGGATCGCTTGGATTTTATCAAGATTAGCTTCAACACCCTGTTGGGACACCATGAAATCGAGGAACTTCCCTGATGACACTACGAACACGTATTTGCTGGGATTGAGCTTCATATCTTAGAGGTGAAGGGTTTCAAATGTCTCTTAAAGATCGTTCAGGTGGTGCTCTTCCTCCTTGCTTTTCACTAACATATCGTCTACGTATACCTCAACGTTTCGTTCGATTTGCCAGAGGAATATCTTGTTCACAAGCCTTTAGTATGTTGCTCTCGCATTCTTCAATCTGAATGGCATGACCTTGTAGCAAAAAGGCCTTGACTTGTGACAAACGACGTCTTCTCTTGATCAGACTCCTCAAGCTTGATTTGATTGTAACCAAAGAAGGCGTCCATGAAGCTCAGCATTTGGTGCCCCGTCGTCGAGTCCAAGAGGAGGTCGATTCGTGGGAGCGGGTAGCTGTCTTTTGGGCAGGCTTTGTTCAAGTCGGTGAAGTCCACACACATTTTCCACTTTTCATTCACCTTTTTAACCATTACCACGTTGGCTAATTACTTGGGGGTAGTAGACTTCCTTAATGAAACCAGTGTCTAATAGCTTATGAACTTCTTCGGCTATGGCCTTGTCCCTTTCTTGGGCGAAGACCCTCTCGATCCTCGGCATATCCTCATGGCTCCAAGCAAAGATGTCTAGGTTGTTCTTTAGGAACAGAATTAGCCCATCTCGGATCCAAAGGCTGGCTTGTGTGCTGATGTGAGTGATCCTGTCTGGGCATTCTTTGTCTAAGGAGACGTCTTCCAATTCCTCTGTCGGTTCTACATTCACTCGTCACTCATCAATGTTCATGGTAGTCAATTGTTCGTCCATCTCTAGCATGGCTACGTAGCATTCTTGGGCTACCATCTAGTCTCGATGGGCTTCCCATATCTCGCATTTCGTTGGGAATTTCACCAATAAATGATATGTAAATATGGCCACTTTTCATGCATTGAGCATTGGTCGCCCAATGATGGCATTGTAGGCCGACGAACAATCCACAACCAAAAAAGTGACATCTTTAGTGATCTGTTGGGGATAGGTGCCGATGGTGACTGGTAGGGTAATGGATCTGACGGGCAAGACCTTTATTCCACCGAACCCCACTAGAGGGGTGTCTGATGGTAGGAGTCGCTCCCTACTAATCCTCATTTGTTGGAAGGTTGGATAGTAGAGGATGTCAGCTGAGCTTCCGTTGTCCACTAGGACCCGTCGGGTGTTGAAGTTTGCTATGGATAGATTGATTACCAAGGCATCGTCATGGGGATGATGGAGTCGTCGAGCATCTTCTTCAGTGAAACTGATTACCAGTTCGTCGATCCGAGTTAGCTTGGGCAGACAACCGATGAGCTGGAAATTTTGTACCATCTGTAAGTAAGTCTTCCTTGCCTTCCTTGAGGAGCCGACCATTGCACTTCCCCCTACGATCACTCTTAATTCCCTGAGTGGAGCCTTGGGTTGCTCTTCAGCCCATCTATTCAGCTCTTGGTCCCTAGGTGGGTTCTCTCCTACCCTTTCCCAACCTATGAACCGCTACAATTTTCCTTACTTAATGAGGGTTTCTATTTTTTGCTTTAGGTCATAACACTCAGAGTTGTCATGCCCGTGATCCCGTTGGAAGTGATAATACTTGTTCCTTGGCCTTTTGTTTGGATTGCCCTTTAATTTATCGGGCCATGTCAGTGCGGGATCGTCCTTAATTTGCATCAGGACCTGATCAGGTGGAGTGAAGTTGGCGACCCAGCCAGGTGAAGGCCTCAACCTTTGTTCATCCCTCTTGTCATTCATTCAGGCTGCCTTTCTTCCTTTTTTTGGATGGGGATCGTCATGCTTCTCTCGTTTCTTTAGCCCGCCCCCTCTAGCAATCATGGCATCTTTAGTATTCATATACTTCGTGTCTCAGTACAGCATGTCAGCCATGGTCTTTGGATCGTTCTTGTAAACAGAGAATAGGAATTCTCCTGATCGAAGCACATTGGTAAAAGCTATGACCAGAACCTTATCGTTTGCTTCGCCAATCAGTAGTACCTCTTTGTTAAATTGAGTGATGTACGATCTCAGGCTCTTGCCGTCTCGCTGCTTGATGTTTAGGAGGCTTGTTGAGGATCTCTTGTACTGTTGTCCTCCAATGAAATGCGTGACAAAGAGTCCACTTAGTTCCTTAAAGGTTGATATGGAGTTGGGGGCTATCTTGTTGAACCATACTTGGGCTAGTCCTTTGAGCGTGGTGGGAAATGCTGTACACATGATCTCATCCAAGACCCTTTATAGGTGCATAAGGGTTTTGAACGATTCCAGGTGGTTGAGGGGGTCCTTCGATCCATCGTACTCTTCCACTTGCGGCATCCTGAACTTGGTTAGGAGGGGGAAGGATGTGACTAGTGCTGTGAAGGGGGAATCGGTACGATAGACTAGTTCCTCCAAGTTAGTGGACATCTGATCCCTTATGGCACTCATCATCATGTCCATCTTCTCTTTCATCGCCTGCATCTCTTGTGCCATGCGCATTGCGCCGACCTCCAGTTCGGAGGGACGATTAGTGTCCTGTTAGTCCTGCCTACAAACAACGTTGCTTTCTTCTTGGTCGTCCCTTTCCTAGTGATCGATCGTTGGGGGATGTTCGTTGTTGCATTCACCCTCACCCTGTTTGTCATTCTGATCATTTTGTTGCTTATTGTTTCGCTACTCCAATTGTCGCTCCAACTCGTGGTTTTATTGAGTGAGCTATTCAACTGCTGCGGTGAGGGTTTTTACCTGTCTTTCCAATGCACTGGGTGGGTTCCTGGTCTCTTGGTTGATGGTGGCTATTGATTATGTTAGGACCATGCAACTCTTTGTCATTGAAACGGCGATATGGCTTATCACTCGTTCCCACAGATGGCGCCAACTGATGATGCACAAAATTATCAGTGAGTTGATCGTCCACACATGCGCCAATGGGTGTTCCTGAAGAACAAAAAGAGAGAAAGAACCTATAGAGAGCACTGGTGGGGTATCGGCCAAAGATCCTCCGGAGGCTAAGTCAATAATAGAAGAATCTTGAAGAACTCAAGAGTGCAAGAGTTAGGGAGAATTCATGTACCTTAGGAACTTTAGGGTTTGTTGTTTATATAGTAGTGGAGAGCTGACTTGAATCCCTTGATACAGGGAAAGTTTCCTTGTAGAGAGAAAGGTCCTGAGATCTTAGGGCTTCTCTTCCCATATGAGAAATATCTGATCATGCAGTAGGATCTTTGAGCGTGGTGTGCAAGTTGTTTCCATGTAAAGGCATAAGAGTGGACTCCACGCAAATCCTACGTGGAGTCTCTGAGCAATGGATCGTCGGGGGGAGGAGTTTGGATTGTCAGCCTACCTAATCCGACGAGCTTGAGGAGTACTGACTTCCCTTGACGAATTTCTGATAAAGGTACTAAGTGTTATAGGCACAAATCGATGAATGGATGAGCTTCGTTGGCCCCTTGGGTTGACTGATCAAAAATATCCTCATCAGACATAAAAGTTGATAGTTGGGTAA